>JAQGAH010000123.1:0-78424 GCA_034696885.1 Lepidocyrtus paradoxus | reverse complement strand
CAAGGTTTTCGACGACGATGGAAAGTCGTCATTCTAGATGCGTTGCTGCTAAGCAGCAACGGGTCCCCCCACTTGTTCCAAATATAGTGCAAGTGTGGTCCCCGATCAACTCTATAATTTGACTCCACCATTGTAATACCACTATAGAAGCTTCTCTTTCTACTTCACTTCCTCCATTATGTAAGGTTATTTATTGAAATATCATGTTGGACATGAAAAGACTCATACTTACGGAATGGGATCTCTCTCCTTGCACTCGTCTTACGTGCACCTGCTCAGTTGCATCAATCAATAACAGCATAATAAGGGCTCTGGCATTATGGCAGCAGGTGCCCATCAGTCCACAGGCTTAAATTGCCAATCAATCAGAAATTAGTGAGCGAGTGGCGTTCTATGTACAAAAAAATTACAGTCATATCATATCTATTACATATTAATAAGGGGAAAATGGTGAAGTAATATAGTAATAGCAAAGCTGTAATGGGATTCAATGACCCTCATCTTTACGATGGAGGAAGCAAAGGCCCATACATCTTTCATGATGATACAGATTTGATATGCAGCAAAGATGTACAATTACTTTACAAGAACACAAAAATGTAGAAACGTAAAACAAGCCGGTCAGTGTCACCAAATGGAGGAACCCACCCATTCAAACCAAACCACAAGAACCACGTTAGGGCAGTGGTCAGTCCTCGTCCATCAATGGAAATTGAGGGCCCCCATCCATAGCAATTCATGAGAGTTTCACTAAATGCACGTCATCCTTTTTTTTCGCTAGAATTTGCTCATTTGTGCCTTACCAATTCTGAATGATATGCTCTTAATAATATGGATCATCTTAATATCATCGATCGATCTATCTTCATTGTTGAGGAGTTTCCTCTTTGGTTCCTCTCTTGGCTGCAGTTTATTCAGTTTATCATCAATGTCTAAAAAAATGGTTTTGCTCTCGAATGAACTGAATGCTAGAAAAGGTCATCCAGTTTTTTCTGAATTAATTGTTCCTCTGACCAATATGCTTGTCACTGCAGGTTATCATTAGCATTGTTAACTTCTATTCTTACGCTGTGAAGATAAAGGCTAATGATATAATTGTAATATCTGGTCTCTTTTTAAAAAAATCTCACATTCTAGTCGAATTGTGATTGTAATTGCATTAAAAAAATTGTGGCAAAAAATGGAAAATTACATTTTATGCCGTGACAGGATAGGTTGAGGGAAAAAATCAAAGTGCAGCTTGGATTTGTCAATGTCACAGGACAGTGACAAAAGATGTTATGCTGATATGAATGATACATTTTGTATAATGCAGTCAACTCAAAGAAAAAATTGAAACCAACCAAACCAGTGTCATTGATATAGTAATAATGCTAACTGCGAAATATTATTATCAATCAGTATCCCAGTGATTGTATCTGCTCCTTGTTGGACTAGTGCCTAATTAAAGATATTGAAATGGTGATTGAGTGGTTGATGTTGGCAGTTAAAAAGGAATGGAAGGGAATTGTAGAAATGTGCATTTTGATTTGACTGCCGTCACCTCTACCTTGGTTGACCCTCAGTTTAATAACAAGTCATCAGACTGTAGCACTTTTCTATTGCTTAGACAAAAGTGAAAAGATAGTTAAATACTTTACTATGATTGCGACTAACTTTTAGTTACGCTCCTTTATACTAATTTTTCTGGGCTGGTGAAGGCGACTGCGAGTATAATAATAATATATAATTGACAATTTCTATAATGCTGCCGAAACGCCGAGAGAAAGAAAATTGAAAAAGCGTAACAGGTGGCAGATAAGATATTTTCCCATTGATTGCTTTTTTGGTACGTGTCACCCGTGCTACTCGATAGTAAAAGGTAATGAGAAAAATATGACATTGGTTAAATTCCCATTTTTCTAATTTTGCTGCCAACTCAAAGCCAGGGTAGCCTGCTTTGCTAACTAGCTCATTTGCTTTATGGCTTATTGATAAGAACAAGATCATTTTAAAACCATAACAAGCTCATCAGGGTCTTAAACTCCTGTCAGATAAAATAATTGGGAGGAGATGTGACATTGAAGACTTGTGACTCCACAGAATTCATCTGCTTAAGCAATTTACTGCTGGCCATCCCTATTTTATCTGACCATCCGATCACCAAGTTGATTTAAGAATCAATAACATTCTAAACCAACATGAAACAATGAGCAAGATTATTACCTTGATAATGACGAAGGTAAGCTGAGGAATTAAGCCACAGGACACTCAAAAAATTGTTTATGATGACGATGCAAAAAATGACGAAAATCGTAAGAATTTAGATTAATCTGATGCATAAAAAAATTGGATCATGTTCTTTTCGCTTCACTTTACCCCGTTCAACCAACCTTAGTTGGTATGAATTACAGATAAATTAATTTAATTATGCATGGAAATGATATGCACTCAATAAAACAACTGCAATTTGATAGCGCAGCGTGTAATATTTCGATTTTTATTGCTGACTTTGATAAATGCAGAACAATCACAATCAGGTAAATTCATAAAAACAGAGGATAAGCACGAAGAGTGACGCTCAAACATCATAGGTGGTATGATGGGTGGGTCTAAATATTTTGAAAAAAATTTATTCTTTCTAAGAAATGAACATATCAATTCCATTCCAGAAACAAATAACTTTTTGCTTATATCATCCCCAAACATGCGATACGATCGATAATATATCATTTCGCAAAGGCGTGACAGTTACATGAGCTGAGTGCGAGCATTGAGATTAGAGTTAAAACAGGGCTTTGCTATAAATTGGTCTCACCTGCATCCTATTCAAATAAATAAGACAATGCATCATAGAAAGGGAAATGGGGGTACGAGAGCCCAGAACTAATTAAATTGGATTGTTGCAGTGGACTAAGCCCACCTCCATATTTGTAGAGTGGAAGACGATGAAAAAAAAGTCAAGGCTGTTCGCATGACAAGAAGTAATCTTGGTGTGGTGGCTGTTGATTCGCCAGTTTACATAATCGTAATCATAATCGTATTTTAAATAGGTGGACGCAATATCAGATATAAACAAGGAAGAGCTATCGTAATCCTCATTAATTCCGATTTTATAGTTGTCATATATTATTTTTACTTGTGGTTAGAGCTCTAATGCAGTTAAAAAATATATGGATGGTTAGTGGTGGTTGGGGTGCTCGAGCATGAATAGGGGAATGGGATATCTTTACTTCCTCGATAATGATTGGATATGCTGAATCTTGTCTTGGCTGAAGATCTTTGGAGTGGAAAGGAATATCGTTTTCATCTTCCTGATATGATGTTACCAAAAAGGGAAAGAGGACCTCCCTGTTTTTGTATTGGTAATTTATGAGGACATCTCTTAGACTCGATTTCAATTTCGAATTGTGTGCAATCGGCTTATGCAAGTGTGCAAAAATGAAGCAATCATAACTTCTGTTTTATGTTTTTTCGTTTGGGTGGTCTTAATTGTGTTTTGTCATGTATCATGTATCATTCCCCATCTCATCGCCGTTTTTTCCGATAGCTGTAAATCTCATTTGTTTGCGTGGTTTTGAGCCATTTATCTATGCAGGTGGCAATTTCCAAAGGGAAAAATGATAAATGACTTGATTTTTCTTATTCAAGAGGGTTGCATTGAAGGGACGATGTTGATGGACTGTGATTGATTCACAATGCCCCACAGGCCCACAAACTGATTTTGTAACTGTGAATGAGTCTTTAAAAGAAAATTAATTTTCATTATTGGGAACAATCTGGCAACTTGGAAAGTATATTGGCTCACGTGTTGGTTTTTCATACAAAAAAAGTTCTTTAATTAAAATCATTTAATTCAAACAAAAAAGCAGTTCATTTTGGTGCTGCCGCTTGCAACCCAAAGTTTGTCGTCATTTCCTTGATGTATTCTTCTTTTTGGTTGTAGCCTTACTGGGTCATCTTACCACTTGTAATTAGCCATTTGCAATCCATATAAAAACCTTTATTGTTCATACATTCCAACCAATTAAAACATCAGCCACTAAAATGCATTTATTTGCAAAGTCGGAAATGAGAAGTATGAGTCTCTGCAGCAATAAACTATCAATACAAACATTAGCATCTGAATTACTGCATTTTCTGATCGACAATTAAAAACAATTAGCAACACATTGTTTAGCGCTGTACGGCTTTTAATTGAATTTCAACTAGTCATTTAAAAAAACGTTGCATAACTGCTCACATCATTTGAGGTGCAAGTTGTAGCCGTCTGAACTGCCGCGTTAACAAATCACAGCTTCAGAATTGAGTTTTTTGCCACCATCACCATCAATCCATCAGCGAAGAATTCACAACAGAATCATCATTTATCTTAACTAATTATACCTATTAGAGAGCCAGCGAATCACAGGTGATTATTAGCCTTGTTTTGTTGGTTGGCCAGGAAGGACTCATTTTGTTTCTGTGCATTTCTTCACAAGTTATGAAAAGTTTTCAGATTCACAATAACCCTGTTTGACAGAAAAAAGCGCTTGTAAATATGAACATACCGTAACTATTTCAGTATATATAAAACTTTATTAATGTGATACTTCCTTAACAGTTTTGACACAATATGGTTTGTAGTCCTTTTGATGATGCAAAAATGCTCCTTTGTTGATTGTTGCTAAAAATAAAATGTCAAAAAGTCGCAAAATACTCAAATTATACCTGACGGACCCTACAATCTTTTTTTTAGTAAGAATAGTCTAATTGACAGCAAAATAGGAAAATTAAGATAGATTTAGCAAGTAGCAAGCATATTAACTAACAAAAATAAATTGACAGTTGCTTCAAATATGTCTGCAATATTTTCCTTGTATTTATATTTTAAACATGTATTTGGCTAAAACGTACATAATGACTGAACCCAGCCCCTCACATCATTCGGATTCGTCCACGAATAAAGTAGCTTTGATAACAGTTTTCAGAATGCGTAGTTGCAATTTCATCTTATTGCCGTAGCGTAAATCTAATCATAGTCAAAATTTCAAACTTCCCTTTCTCTGCCACCGCCGCAGGTTATTGTGTAATTACCAGTAATCAGAGGCATTGAGACTACGACAGTTCAGAATTATGATATCATGCTATGAATACAGCTAAATATATTATTTTTGTGAGGAGGTATGGACGCATGAAATTGGATTTTGAGACGATGTGATGTGATATGATGACATTATGCTCATGGATGAGATGGCGAGAGGGTGACTATAATAGTGAAATAATGGAATTTTGTCTGTTTCCGTAATATGGCAATTATTACATTAGCAAAAAAACCTTTAATCCATTGAGCTTTTGTAATCCCAGAAAACAACGTTTCAGATGAGGAAGGGCTATTTTCACAAAGCTACAATGCAACAAAACCGCCCTCAACAAATTAAGTTAGCGAAATCTACTACGCAGAAGCCGCACTGACTAGAAAAACTGAACTATTATGAGAATTGTTAAATTACATATCATTTCACCGACGTTATCGGCAGTTCATTAACTTGTCTTCTTGTGAGAAGTCACACAGATACAGCTAACGGGTAATTAAAATGTAGTCATCAATTACTGTCATAATATATCTTTATAATGTTGCTTATTCAATGTGCGTTTCCTACTTTTCCATTTTTCTAAAGTTTTAAAAAGAAAAATGCATGCAGTGACTCGACAAACAAATTAATTATTAACGGCTAATGGGCAACTTTTCGAAATCTCAGATGTTAAGTAACCCACACGTTAAAAATAACTAATTTAAAAAATGATGATTACGAGATGCGTCTGTCAATAGGCAAAACGGAATCCTGCACAAGTTGCAAAAAATATAAGATTATGGATGATGACTCAACCTCATAAACAACCACGCTATGATACCTACTCGACATATGACCCATGTCATGTCGCTGTCGATGGGATGTCACATCAAAAATCATTTCTTAGCCAAAAGCCAAGAAAAACTGAACAGCCTCCCCCAAATTAAGGCCTTTGACTGTGCCGATTAAATATGAGCCATCCTTATTCAGTAGGACAGAAAGTGTGCCTCCTCCTGAGATAAGATGAGCCATATTTTTTACCGAACTTGATATGAAATGGGTTTGGCTTTCTAAATTAAGAGATTACTATTCAGCTCATTTATATGCACTGCTGAAATTAATTAGTGGGGTAATTTTTTCCCCAAAAATGTGCGATTTTTTCAAATGATTACTGCACTGTAACTGTAGTAGTATGACAGTACACATTTTTAATTAAAATTAAATCAACTCTCATTTGCAGGCTATAAATATAAGCTTGTCAGGGCGCATTATGTCCGCACATAAAATATGTATAGCTGCAAGGTGCAAAAACTCTAGTTTGGAGACTTCAAAAACTCCATCTTACTTAACATCATCCTAACTTGTCGATATCTTTCACTTTTCTTGGCTTGCCTCACTCCTCGCTGAAATTATTGCCTTGCCAGTTGCCTCCAATTCTGTGGAGGTGGCATGTTTCAACGCAATAACCAGTAAACCAGTACAGGTGGTCGGTCCGTGGGGGGTGCGGGTGCATTTTCTGCATTGATGTAATAATTTCAAATTTCAAAGTGTTGTCAAAGCTGTAAAAGGGCTTCCAATGTCTATTATTATAGATCATGTAATATGCTTCTGCTTGCTGCTTGCAAATTGCGTTTTGAAATAATTACTTGTTTTCTCAAAAAAATATGATAAATGAATAACTTCTTCTTCAGGATAATTACAATTAAGAGACTTCCGCAATAATTATAATTACAGCTGAATAAAATTAGCATACTGACTATGATATTTTTTTCTTCACAGGCCCCTTCTAAATGCGTTGGTGAGCAAGCTGGAGCTTCTTTCAGCAAAGCTGGATGAGTTGACCACATCCCAAACTCATATTCAGAAGGCATTTGACACGCTGGAGTCCCGATTTTCATTGTCCGGGACAATGGATGATGTTCCCCAATGTGGGAGACGGGTTGACAGAGTACTCCGTACTCTTACCCCGTTGGTCTCTCGTGTCGAAGGGCTATGGAGCGTTGTTTCCGGCTACTCCTCCAACCCTGGGCTGAATAGCTTTAATAGTGTGACCGGAAGTGCAAAGCAGGCTACTAGTAATGTGAATGTGCCGCCATCACAATTCCTCGCCCCTGGAGATGCTCTCTTATCAGAGTCGAGAAGACAGGAAAGGGCCATTTCCGCAATTCGAACAGATTTGAATGCAAAGGTACGCAAAACCGCACACATATAAATAGTCCATTATAAATAAAAGATTCCGAAATTTTCTTACTTATCCATCGATAATGTTCCACAGAGCCAACAAATTCTCTCCGAGCTCGGAACCGTGGAACAGCAACTCGACGTTTTGCAAACCAACATGAAGAAGCTGCCACCAGGAAGTGGCCCCCAGACCATTGACCAGTCAGATTTGCAAGCTCCTGTGGAAAATAACGACGTGACATTCCAAGTGGCTGATCCTTCATACCAAACAGTTGTAGCAAATCCTGCCCGTATTCCCATTAACTATAATCAATCTGCAGGAGGAGTTCCAGCCGTTGTCTTCCCATCCGTGAAGAACAAGCCGATTGCCGACGTTGCAGCTTTGGATGGCGCTGATGCTTTATTGACTGGAGTGAGCTTCGATATTCAAACTTATACAAACTTCGTTACATACTTTTCCCGCAGATATTTTTATTAAATTATTTAAAATATAATTTAATAACTTTCCTCTTAATCACCAATACTAGTCTGGACAAACCAGATCTTCCTGTGCGGATTTAATGATGCTTCCTGGACAAAAGAGATCCGGGCTGTATCACCTTCGCTTGCCCGGTGCGCGATCATCCTTCTGGCAACTCCTTGTCTACTGCGACCAAGATACTTCTGGGGGTGGTTGGATGGTAAACACAAAAAGTTTTCCTTCATTATTTGGAGCAATTATCACATAAACATTACTTAATATTTTGAATTCAAATCATTTAACCAATTGCTTTTTTATTTGATTTGTGCCATGAATTTACATTTTATATGATCAAAGATTTTTGATATATCGCTGATCGGATCAGTTTTTAAAGAGCATGCACAAAAAACTCATAATAGAAAGGAATGTACATAATAGAGTTGCAAACTTTATGCAGATTTATGCAAAAACGTCAAACATTTTGATCTTGAGAATATCCGACTACACCTTTCTTTCAATTTGACTGCTATTTTTGTATTGCTAAATTTTACCTTGGTCTGGTACGCGTACTTACTACCTACTCATGTCAATAATTGACGGTTACTAATAATAAGACACAGGTAAGGAGTCAAGCTTCTGAAGGGTCGCTGAATTAGTTTTAAAATAATTTTTCCCATGTTTCTTTTTGAACTAGTAGCCTAAATGAACAGTTTGTAATATCAAAGTTCCCCATTATGAACTATCGATGGTTTGAAAGGTCGCTTTTTGTTCGAGTTGCTAATATTGATGATATTTAATTATTCAATGGAATGCTAACTGAATCAGATGCATTTTTTGGTACGTGCAAATCGATATCAGATCATAGTCAAGCACAAGCACTCATATGAGGGGAGCGAGAGGAGACCACCCAAAAAACTGCAATAATAAGAAACGAACTAAATTAAATCTCAAGGCAAATTACCTATAATAAAAAAAAGGTTCCAAAAATATAAGTATTATAAATTATAATCATATCTAACAAGGATGCATTGGCTGCATCGATATCGATTGCAATGGGCGGTACTTTGATATTTCCAAGTTTTTTTGTTACACTTTCCAAGCAAATTCTTGAAATTGCTCAAAGATTGGATATGGTAGGGATAATTGGCGATCTATCTTGATGAGAGAGTTGTTATTATACTTGCAATCGAGATCAAACTTCCGTTATTGATTACCTGATTATTACGTTATTGTTGTATGGGAAGTCATTGCAACAAATCATAAACGAAGTCTTCAAGGTCAAATCTCAGCAATTATAGGTATAAATACTCTAATTTATATTGTCTCTGGTTGGGGAAGATCTCGTTCTAGAGGCTTCTCCGCAATGTCGTTCATTTTCATTGCAATTCTCTATGATTGATAAATACACCAATAGCCCGATGTATACTATTTATTTACTATAATTTAATTATTTTAATGATTCAAGATAATTCTGTGAATGACAACAACACATCAACAGTTATGTTTTCAGATATGCTAATCTCCACTTTCAAATGGTTTAACTTGTATTTTTGCTGTCACCCAATTCAACAAACACAGGTTGTGCAAAGAAGAGCAGACTTTGGAGAGCCAAGGGAAAGCTTTCACCGAAACTGGGTGGAATACCGTAGCGGATTCGGGGATCCTTTGAGGGAATTATGGATCGGAAACATCAACCTCCACCTCCTTACCAACTCGGAAGATCAAATCCTTCGTATTGAACTGGAGGATTTTGATGGGGAAAAGAGATACGCTGAATACTCAACTTTCAGAGTAAGCTCAATTTAAAAGCATTCATCCTAAAACAGCAAATGTCCATAAAAACTTCTGTTAAAATGCTAAATGTAATGATTCATCCAACTTTTCAGGTTGCATCTGAAGCTGATGCTTTCCGACTGGAAGTTGGCGGCTATAGCGGAGACGCAGGGGATGCCTTGAGTGACCCATGGTACGGAGCTCATGGTTCTGCTTTCTCTACAAATGACAGGGACAATGACAGATCTTCCCTGAACTGTGCTTCCATGTTGAAGGGCGGATGGTGGTGGAAGTCATGCGGCCGTGGACTCAACGGTCTGTATTTCGACAGCCAACAGCCCGACTCCGCACTTGCCCGCCAAGGCATCGTTTGGTTCAGATGGAAGGTTCGTATGCTGACGATTCTGTTTTTTTAACTAAATGGGCTGCGTATTATGTATGTACGCAATTTAAAACTAAATTCTATCTTTTATTGCAGGGATGGGATTATACCTTGAAGAAGGCAACAATCATGATTAGGCCAAAGAGCTTCCGTCCAGGAAACTACACGACGTCGTTTACTGCACAAGTCTAAAATAATTGTATACCTAGTTGCCCCAAAAATTAACCAGAAGGATTTTAATTAGGATTTGAAACCAAATACCCTATTTACCTTTATGCATATACGTTTATATTTTGTACATACAATAGAGTAGGAATAGGTTACACATATAAAAATAGATTAATAGATACATAGATAGTTAGTTAAATACCTACTTAAGTTTCATTTCTAAAGTTGAAAGCTGGCTGAAGGAATATCTGTTTAGTTGTAAATACATATTCAAGTTATGGATGCACCCGATGTTATTTCACTATTTGGTCATCCCCTTGTTCTGATTGAATGCATACAATGGCTGAAATTGAAAATTGAGTTAGAAGTCCGTGCTAGTGCAAATAAGTTTCAAATGCGTCTACAAAGTTAAATATGGTATGTGACATCACTAAATCCTGTAAATGACATTTAAAAGCAGTTAAACAGAAAAAATCCCAATTCTCAAAACGACCCAATTTGATATCTGCTTATACCATTCCAAAAGTACTAAAATTCCTTATTAGTCAACGCAAAAATAGCTTCAATTTGATGCAATGAATGATAAACTTTCTGAATTTTTACTCGTCCTCCGTCATCAAATGGATATTGAACTAGTAACTTTCTCTAATAGAAAATAACTACTTTCTCTCTGTTCCCTCAACCCCAATTTTTGTCTTTGGCTCTTAAGTATACATACTTGGACGATTTTTGTACCTTTTCATGCTGATTTTGATACGGGTGCTTAATTAAGATAGCTTGGCATGATTTCTTCAAAATATTTCGTGTTACTAAACACACATAAAATCCTTTTCTTGTCATCAATATCTGTTTCTTCTTGAAAGCCACTATACTAGCGGCTTAACTCCTTCATTTCATGAGGTGACTGAAAGCTTTTGTTATTGTATGATTTATGGATCCAACTGTATCCAGCATTAAGACCTCTGCCATTGCAATGCCAACTTGTGATGATTAGGCCTCTACAAATCTATGAAGCCTATTGAAAGCAAATGATGGCATTCATAAAAGTCCAATTTGTCAAATCAACCTGCTAAGGCGAGCTCTCGTTACGGTTAATTGCCCCATTACGTTTGGGTATAGCTGAAATGCTTGCTGCTTCTCCTCAACTCTACCTCTCTTACAGTAAGGGTTCAACGTCTAAATGACGCCTTTAATTGTAATAGGTCTAATCTAATAATTATCTTTTTGGGACTAATATAACAAAAATTCAACTTTCCTATCGGTCAATGCAATGTACATACAACACAACAGTTTCATTCTTTTACTACGGTAGTTTTTCTATTGGCATTCCCTGGTGCAGAATGAAGGTCAAACGAGTAATTACTGGCAAGAGAGGTAGCCAACACCCTACAGGAGCGTGTCATGAACTGAACTAATTCCAACCCAACAACATGAGTAATTTCATCTGCTATTCATAAATCATAATTAGGATGCTTCTAATATTCTTTGTAATGAACCGGCAGTAAATCTTCTAACGCTTCCAATTCCAATTAGCAAATATTTATCACAAACTTGCTGAAAACTATAAAAGATCAAATTCCGCATTGGGATCTTGCACGCAAATGATGAAGGTGGAACATCCTAGCAAAATTGAACAAACTTCCTGCACGCTTGATACATATTTAACAGGATCACTATCAGACATTTTTAGCTATTTTAAGCCATAAGAAGGAATGTGCTACTTTTTGAAATTGAAAATAATAATTTGAAGACAAAAAATCAAATTACAGACTTGCCTTCAACACTCCCTAAATATTATAAATATATTTTTTCACCCTGTAGAATAAATAGGTTCTAAACTGGAAAGGTATAGCTTCTACTTAATAATCATAGGTAATTATAAAGATAGATTATGATTTATAATGAATGGTTGTTGTGTTTTAGAATTTAGCTGCCTTTTATAATCTTGGTTATTGTTAAACACATTGCGGATGTTTTTTTTTGTAAAGATGATGTTGAAAAGCTAAAATCAATCACCAATTAGATTTGTTATCTAAAATTTTAAATTCATCGTGGATTATTCATGTTGACTTCGAATTTAAAATACGCTAGATATAAGCCACATATTGTATGCTCTATTGTTAAGGTTTAACTGTAAGGAATAGATTTACATTAGTTTGTAACGATGTACCATAATAGTTGTCTTATAGTTAATGTAGCTTTATAAGGCGGAAGTTGTATTGTTTTATGCTGAAAGGAGGCTTCAAGTATAAGTGCGACCCGGAGACCCAACCGTCCCCCTTTGCTTTCATTTGTGTAATTAGCTACTTCTGTCCTTTACATTTAAGCATGACAATACTCAAAAAAAATTAACGATGACTAAAATTTTTAAAATGAATGCTAGTGCTATAACTGGAAATGACAGCCTAGATGTTTAGGTAGCCTTACAATGGAACTGGATTTCACTTCATTCCAACATGAGCAGTTCATGAGAGCTGGAAAAGAAGACGTTTTAAATTAAAATTTTTAAGCTGGATTGAAAAGATGGATGACTATACAATTAAATATAAGTCCTATATGCCTGCATGCATTAGTTGTACTTGTGGATTTATGTAAGCTTGAATGGGTGCGCTATATACCTTAATTAATGTATAAATATTGTATAGGATTGTGATTGTGACAAATCAGAGCAGAGGCAGCAAATAAAATGTGAACCTCCAGTATTACTGAGAAAATAAATCTTGTGCATACATGCAAATATGTGTGTATTGGTACAAAATAAGAAAATTCAGAATGTCGCGATTTTCGCAAATAATCTGACTTATTTTTCCTTTTTGCATATCCACTCCAACAGCGGTCGAGCATTGGAAGACTACTCATCTGATCCATTTTACATTTATAATACTTAAAGTATTTATTAATTCTGAAAACCTTCTCCACTCATTCAAACCTTTTTCACAATTTATAACACGTAAATAAACACAATTTACTATTACACTGCAGGCTGGGATCTGCAGAAAATGTACACTAATCAATATAGTTATAAAATCGAAAATAAAGATAACCATAACCTTTCATACAAATATAAAACTTAAATTAAATTTCAGATTAAGAGCTAGGTTTTGCAAAATAATGTAGCTTTGTTGTAAACTGTTAACTGTTCACGTTTTCCCTACATCAGCATTCACGTATGTTGAAAATACTTCCTTTAAATCCAAGACCGTTTTTAGCTTGAAGAATCAGAATAGGATTTAGGCATAGCGTATTTACTGATTATGATTATGTTGGCCAGTTCTTTTATCCTCATTGGTCTTCATACGTCTAAGAAAAATGATTCAAACATTAATCAAAATTCAAATACGACATTAATCGACTTAGTACAAAGTCATGATTGCTTACTGATTGGGGTTGACATTGGTGGCCGACATCAATAGCTTCTCATTGAGTTGAACTTGGACACGGGTGAGTTGGGCGAGATACATAGACATAAGCAAGTCCTAAAAATAAAAATAAAACTTTATTAAACTCATCGAATAATGATGACGGGAATCTAGCTCATATTCGATCATCGTTAACTGTTAAAGTATCAAATTGTACGAATTTATCAGTTCTTACCTTAATGTTTGAATTAAGCATGTTATCTAATTCGTCCCTGTTCATCTTCGGTACAACCTGAACCAACTTCAAAAGATTCCGTCCGATTGAGTTGTCAGCCGCAATTCTGTCCGACAAGACGTCTTCCACGTAGTTCAGAACCAAACTAAAGATATCTTCCATTTCACCGCAAGCTTCAGTGATCTGTGGAAGTTCAGACTTTGGTTCGGTCTTCCCACTTGGAACCAATCTTGTTTTAAGTAACGTCTTCACTATTTTCGAAAATATAAAGAACCAAAATTAAATTTTCCATCAAAATTGTTGAAAACTAAAATTCAAAATGAGAATATCTTATTTTATATTCTTACGAGCAACAGCTTCCGGGGGATAAGTGAGTAGCTCAACCGGGATGGGGCTAAACATAGCGCCCTGTGAGCGATCGGGTACTCCGATGTCAACTCTAAAAAAATTAAACAAACAATAAAGTACAAGAAACAACACAAACTTGGATTTTGAACTTTGAATCATATTTACATAATTAAAATTAACTATTATGTTGAACCTACTGTACAAATCCCTTAACGCTCAATCTTCCAGTTCGGCATGTCGTGTCAACCAACAAATGCACGGGTTTCGGACACTGACGAGCGTAATAGTCGTTGATGGGGACGGCGATGCTGGTGACTTCGAACCCGGTCGCCCACCACCCAACAATCACTTCCGCGGGATGAACTTGCTTGTTTAACTTGTACATAGTGTCAGCAATGTGCATCTCGATCGAAACCTTTTAATTTGTGACAATACATTATTATTATTACAGAAACAAATCAATCATTTACTATTAAAATAAAAAGCCCTCCAATCAACGATCGAATGTGCTTACCGTTCCATCTTGAGGACTAATGCTGTGGGGAACCACAAAGCAGTTGCTGACCTCAACAGCGTTTTTATCGATGGTCCCTGTGGAGGTTGGAAATAAAAATACAATTATTGAAAGAATCAATGTTCACATTAATTAGATACATTTATCTCAATCCCATATCGTAAATGTCAATCATATGGGCAGCATGACTCAGCCAAGTCAAGTGTTCTGATCCTTTTTTAAATAATTTCAGCAATATCAATTTTATTATTACCTAACAGCGTCCCAAGGATTGATGTCCGGTCCAAACTACGACGCTCGTAAGCGTTCACGATCTGGAACATCACCACCGGGTGAACTTTCACCGCTAAATTCAACACCATCTTTAGACCCTAGAAATAAATAAAGCAAACCCACATTAAAATATCATTATGGCCTCCATCATCCTTTAAATAATTTAGCAACCACTCTTTAATTGCTTAACTAAATACTTTGCGAGTTTTAACTATTTAAATCGGCTAATAATATAACTTCAGAATTTTTTTTAAACAATACACTGTACACCGGTCAAGGATTAAACACAACAGAGAAAGATGAAAGGTAACAGTTATATTCTACGTCCTAGTTAACGATCTTGTACATTAAAAACGATATGTTCAGTTTAATTCTGAACTTTATATAAACTTTCAAAAGTAGTTCTTATGTTTTACACTCACCTTTCGCTGGAAAGTTGGAACTTCTTAAAGAAAACTGACGATTATAATCAAACACGGGCTTATCAAGCACTTATCAACTACACAACTGTAACTGTAGTACTGCTTACTAAAACTGCTACAAAATAACAGAACTTAACCCTCTTTTTAGCAAATTGCAATTAAAAATGTCAAAGTGAAAGAGAACACTAGTCAATTCAATGCACTACTGCAGCACAGTTGACAATATGTGTTCATCCAAGAGCGTGTATTCATTTGACTGAAGCGAACGCGGCCGGCATTCATGAGCAAGCTTCGGATAGGACCTGTAGAGGTGGCGCTTCGCTCCAGTTATTCCTTTCTCAAGCCTTTCTCATTTTGCCCCATGACGCTCAACAAGGACTGAGCTTTGTTGGCTTGAGGAAATGAGATTAGATGGATGATATGAATCGAATAATTTACATTTTTTTGGCTTATCCACTTTGACTTTCTTCTCGTCAGATTATTTTAGATTTTTTGCATAATCTATAACCAGCAATTTTTAATGGTGAGTTGTTTGTGGAACTGCCCGTAATGACTACATTGTTGACTGTTGCGAAGCGAAATCGGCATGAAATGATGATGTTGAATTTATAAGGTTTACTGAGTACATTGCTTTTGTATGAACACTAAATAAATCTACCTAAAATTTTCGCAAAGGACACTATGATATCGAGGAAGTACTGGAGACTGGAACCTATAGTCCAGGAGATAAATCTACAGCTGCACAAAGGTTAATGATGCAAGATAAGAACACCAATTTCTGGTGGTCGGTTCGATTGATCTTTGATCCTAATTATTAAATGCTTATTATAATTATCATGTAGTGGTTATTGATTTCATTGGAAAGGGAAACAGGCCTACAACTTACCAAGTATGATTGATTTAGATATGACATAATTCGATGATTTTGCGTAACATGATAAATTATTAATTGCTATAAGTCGGTTAAAATTCGATTAGTTAGAATATAGCTATAAGTAAAATTTTTGAATGCACATAGCTTTTCTGTTGATAACAGGTTAAATATACTTTTCGATTTATTCAGACTCGGTACGCTACATTATCAAAGACATGACTCATTTTCATAACGATGTAATTAGCGATGTCTCACAATTAGGCACGTGACATACGTAACACCATTGATATAAACATATAGAAAAGGAGATAGCCGCCTTTCATAATTTGACAATGACTATAATTAGCTGCACACAAACATTAGAATCTGTTAAATTGGTTGTCTTTGTCTCCGAAGTTGGGAAGTAGCAACTACATATATAGATAATTATTCATTTCAGTCTGCTTTACTCAATTATTGTCACTTTCCTTTGTCTCTTCTTCTGAAGCGCTGTTATATTGCATGACGTACATACGTGCGTGCTTAATCCAATTCGACAGACGGGCTTGTGCCATGAGCATCTTCACACTTTAAGTTTCTTCTCTTATCTCAAAAGGATTATGTATGTATATGGGCATTAGACATGTTATGTCTGTCTGAACTGAACCTAACTGATGATAACAATTGATTTGATAACACGCTTATAATATTTAACATGAATTGATATGATAGAACAAAATCGGTCTGGTCAGTGCAACACGGAGTGCAAAGTGCAATGAGGATATCCGAACTGGAACACAAGTTGTGTTACACAACCCATATTAAAGATAAATCTGACACTAATAATATAAATTATTTACTTACTGATCATTAAGTCATTTATCAACATGACTATGTACTCGTATTTCGAACATGTACTTATAACCTATAATAATTTGAAATTTATATTTCTAACATAAGAAATAGACTCTACTTAAATTAAATATTAATTTCTCGCTACTTTAATGACAATGCTCTGTGACATCCACCGCGGACCGCTTATTCCATCCGAAAAGCAGATATCCAACTCCAGCTCCTATTTTGATAGATTAATTTAGCATGGTTAATGATCACAATTATTTGAAACGAAACGAATTAAATGAGCGAATCAAGGTCAAAATCAAACTATTTTACCCAGAGTGATAGCCAACCCAAGCCAAATATTGTAGGTCATAAAGATCAGCATGAGAAAGTATGACAGAACTAGCTGCCCCATGTGAAGCAATGTCTGGACCAAGTGATATCTCTTGAATATGTTCTCTCTGCAATTCAAGACAAAGTTACATCTTTCACAAAATATGATTGCATCTGTCACTCGCCAATAGGGCCAACGACAGGCTTGCAATACTTAGCCAATGCACTTACTTAATTCCACCAAGTAGTCCTTGAGCACTGTACTCCGCCGGCACTGAACTGCTCTTCTCGTACAAATATTCTCTCAAGAATTTCAAAGCTTCATATATCAGAGCTAGTAAAAATATCCCAATGACGGAACCAATGAAACCTCCCACGCTTGTGGTTTTCCAGAATTTAAACAGAATCGTTTCCGTTGTCCCAGCATGGAAATACATCTGCAATTCAAACAGTATTAATTAGTAAGTAAGTTATAGCAAATCTACTTTCTCCAACCTCCCCAACTTCCAACAGGGTATGAGAACTTACTTTCATCATATCCATGTCACCCATATCATGGCCTCCTCCTTCATGGCCTGGGGCTTCAGTGGTATGACCTTCGTGACTCATTGTAAATAATGTAAATTATGCAACTATAAATCACCAAGATTTGCAAATTGCAAGTTCCACAAACAACGCTAAAAAGCTCGATAAACTATCCCACAAAATGAGGAAAAGACGCTCACAAGTCACATTTGACTTTTCATCTGCGCTTGGAAGTCGAACAAAACTCCTTTTCAGAGTTTAACAATAGGACCTCCTCTCTATTCAGCAGCTTTTACGATTGTCGATTACGACTATATTTTTATTGGGAAGTTTGAAAGGAACTGACGATACTGTCGGTCTATAATGCTTTGTTTCCTTCTTTTTTCTTATCGGGAGTTGGGAGCTGTTATGAGCCACCGTACCTACTGCAGATTGGTGAAAAAATCACTGACTTTATCTGCTCAACTGTGACGAGAATGAGAGCAACAAACACCATGCGAATGCTTCATGTAAAAATAGTAGCCCGAGCACCACACATTTCTTCTCCTAAAACTAATGGACTTCTCCGTATAGATTAGTCGAGTTTAGTACAGAGTTCAGCCATGGATGACCAGAGTATCGCAGTGGTCAGTCAGTACAAAAAATATTTAAGAAGATCAGCTCCATGCACCTTGGCCCAACAAACTACTGCATTTCAAATCTTAAACTAACTCAAATTCTGAATTCCCTGCAAGTGTCTCCCTGATGGACATTATGCAGTTTTGGTTGACGAGGAAAATAATGAAGATTGATGAATCATGTACTAATCATTTCATGGACAAATACATGCATAGGATGTAAAAACATTTGTTTGTGATGAGTTGGAGTGAAACTATTTGCTGACTTGGATAACTTGGATCAGGAGGATGATTAAGGAGGATCTAGTCTGGTATATGAAATAAAATAAATTAAGCACCCTAAATACGCCTTCCTTATACGGCACATAAAAGGGTTTCTGCATGTGAATACTACATGAAAACAAGTCGGTATGCTTGATGGTGGAAAAAGAGATAAAGATGCGATATGTTATCACTATCAATACCTAGAATTTAGTCATACTACTAACGTAGGTATATTGTAAAATGTATATTTTTACACTAGGGAGAAATAAAAGCGATGAAGCCGTTATAGCCATATATGAAAGTTATTTTGGTGAAATTTCATAAGATCACAATGAAAAATACAGTGATGATGATGATGCTTGCATATACGGATGGATGGGATGAGTGCAATCTTGTTTAGAGTTTAGAGACCTATAGTAATGATAGTAGATGCTATACAGCAACTGAGCAACCTAAGTAAGCGTGTTGAAAGAGTTAAAGATTTATGGGCAGTTGATTTTGTAGACTTTTGTACTGTTTCTCTGCTTTAAAATATGAATCCATAATTATGTTATGTGTACGTGTATTTGTGCATGACAAACACATTTTTGTTGAAACAAAGTTGCTTATCTTGGTCTAGTGGAGACAGTTGACGACAACGACGACCCCCTTCCATGCACAGATAAGCGTTCATTCGTTCATAGGAATGCATGCAGAGTTCAAGTGGCACGTACGCACTTGATGCGGATATGTTGTATGATACTACTTAAAACAGGGTCTTTAATTAACCACTTGATTTGTTCACAGGTGCACCTGCTTTAAGGATTGACACACTATTAGTCCCCAGTTTGGAGTCCTGAAACTCCCACTTTGTAGCTAATTTCTGTGGATATTACAATAGGGTACTGCATGAATGCGTAGGGCATGACACTTATTGTGACAATTTATATGCTTCAATGTCAGACTAGTCAAACATGACGCAGGTAGGCATATGAATTCCCCGAAAGGATTAAAAAAGCAGGGATAACATTAAAATTATTAATCATGACGCAGCAACGTCAAGTCCAATCAGGCAAACTGACCAAACTACAGATATATTGGAACAAGGAGGGAGTTAATTTTGATAAAATATCTAGAATACTACAATAATAATGTTGATAACACGCTGCGTTTTTATCTCTATTTGGATTCATTATTTATTTGCTCGACCCTATTTTCAATAACATTTTTAATACAGGAAAAATATTTTGTGTTTTATTTCATGGAAATCCTTCCTGACACAACCCACAATACTTTGAAATAAAACTGGAGTCACCTTCATACATAAAGTTGATCACCCTCTTTTTAAACTGCGCACTTTCACTCTGAAACGTTTGTTGGGAAAGGAAATGAACCTGCTTCAATGTTGGAATTTGTGAATGAAATCGTGCCTCATTTTGAAACCCATATTCACCCTTTAAGTCGCAATTTACAAGCATGAGATATTTTAACGATGGGAATTCCGTCAAAACGTTTAGCGAGCCACGGTACCCAACCAATTTAAATCTTTCCAGCTTGTTTAAATATGTACTGCTTGGAAATGACGACAGGATTTCTGGAAGATACTTATCATTATCATCATTATCCTTATCAAACCAGCTCAGCTTTAGCTCGAGCCTTTGCAAAGTCCCTCCAACGCCTTTTAAAAAGGTGTGGAGCAATTCTGTACAATTGTGACAGGCCAGCTTATCTCCAAATCCGTTAATTTTTAAAGATAAATATTTCAATGGAAGTTTGGCGCTATTTAAAATTTCTAATGTTTCCATTAAGTATGGATCTTCTGCGTCCATTTTTAACTGGGTAAAATTCAGTCGCTTGGCTTGCGGATCTGAGAAAAGTCTCACAATGCTCATGTCTAAATGGTGATATCCATTTAGTTCCAAATGCTTTAGATTGGGAGCATTTTCTATCAATTTTTTGTACAATTCTGTATACTTAAGTTTGGAATCTGAATCATCCAGTTTAAGAAAATCCAGGTTTTCAAGTACCATCAAATCGCAGCTTGTGATAGATACGTCTGAGGATGAAGGAACTGTATCGTTCTTAACGAATCGGAATGGCGATGGTGTTTCTGATATAATCAAACCTTTGACGGTTTTCGAGTAATTGAGTATTTTCACGAGGTGAGTTTCTGCGCATGTCGCATGTTCCAATGACACTTGGAGGTAGTGGATGTGTTCCCCAAATTGATCCATGAACAAATTCTGATCCAGATTTACCAGAGGACTTTCGGAAGTCTCGGGGTTATCATGACCGTGGCATAGCTTCATGCGGACAATTCTGGATGGAAAGGGATTCCACTGATTAAGAGGTAGAGAGTTGACACTTCGCGAATCCAGGCTTGTCACACCATTCAAATATATTGCTTGGTTATAGGTGAGCTTGTCCAATCCGTTCTTCCATAATTTGCAAACAAGTCTTAGTTTGACCAAGTCTCGCAGTTTTCCCCCTTGCAAAACTTGCATTATTTGTCGGATCACCTAAGAATTATTTCAGAATTAAGATGTAATTTAACAATAATTTAGGCTTCCTCATATTGCCAACATTTGCTAATTAATAATGCAGTGTATTTACTTACGGATGGAAGATATAAAGGATTTGTTAGTTTGGTTGTGGTTAAAATTCTCCATCGCACACAAACTTGTCGACAAATAATAATACTTGTCGGGTCGAGAAACGATAAAATCTTGATTACAAGCTGAAAAAATATATTTAAAACACAACAATCTTTAATCTTCTGAACGAATTTTGAAAACTCCCTTTATCCCCTGTAAAAGTAGATTACCTCAGGCGGTAGTAGCTCCATTGTATGATGATAAGCACATGTAGACGTTTCCAACAGCTATAAGTTCTTTCTATGCTTATGCGTATGTCAGTTTGCAAAAATAAGTTTAACAAAACTTAAAAACAAATGACGCAAGGGATTTCAAAATTGACGTATTTCGGTATTTCAAAACAATCAACAATTCCAACCAAGCTTCATGTAACAAGTAATAACTCTTTCTAGATTTGAATTATAAATTATCCTTTGAGGAAATCAGTGCATATTCAAGGATGTTTCATAATAGTAAGCTGTGTGCAAAAGCTTCGACCAGACGCCCATACTATCTGCAACATATGACTCATGTGATAAAAATAGTCGATGAAAGCATGTCGTTGCACTAGACTTTGCCATTTCTTGGCCGTTTTTTGGATGGACATTTTGCAAGACGCGTAGGAAGATGCTGGTTCCTATATGGTGTCATGACGTAATTTATTATAATCACCTCTAAAGTTGAATTCATGTAGATGGGTGAATGGGCAAAATGGTTTTCCTGTACTAAATTGCATAGTGCAACATAATAATTAATAACATGCATTATGTCTTGCCTTCTTATACCGATAAAATAATGAAGATAAACACCCCCGATTTTAATTTAAAGACAAAAGTCATTTGTTACTGGTTTATTTTCACTTATTTTTGTTATTAGAACAAAGTAACGTACACTAATTATCTATCCTCATACAGCCCTCTCCAGATTTTCGAAATTTCACTTAGCTTAATCACCAAATTGATCACACATGAGTATATATTAACTAGTTATACACACTGGCGCAGCTCATCATCATTAGATATATGAAACTTTCTCTCATCATCATTAGGACTCGGGATTCTATGCAAATGCCATTCTCAACTGAAGCCACCAAACTGTTTGACACGTTAGGTATACATATTTGAAGTTTAAAGATCTTTTAGGAGTTTTTTGTGCATATTTTACAATTTCGATTGTTATAAAATAAATATGCATAGAATCCCGTCATACACAAGTCAACCATACAGAAATACGCAGACATTCTACCATTGTAAATCCAACGTTATTCAGTGTTATTTTACAACATGTATAAACTTTTCCTGATATAATGAAGGTTTTTCAAAACTACAAACTATACGCTACATATCAATTGTAAATATAATAGTTGTAGAATTTCTAGATATAATCTCTACAGGTCAGGAGGAGGCATGAGAAACTCCCATCTTGGGGTAATATAAGGTCCGGATCTGGTGGTAGCCAAAATAAGACCAACTACGAGGACTAGTAAAAGGCACAATAAAACCTGCATATTGGCACGTTGCTGTTCCGCTTTGCCCGGATCGTCCGATGAAGCGGTATCAATATAATCAGCCATTGCCTGCAATGATCTCATCGTAAATCGAAGAACCGCCCGCCCTAGTCGTATACTAGTGGCTAATATGTTTTCATCACTATCTGGCGCATCCACACTTCCCTGCACCTGGGTCGGTGCTGGGGGTGGTGGACGTGGTGGTGGTTGCTGAGGAGTACTCTGGGAAGCTCGTCGAGGTACTGGGGACAAGGGCTTTGTCCCTTCGGATTCCGCTGCCCTCTGAACATTCTTCTTTGCAGATTCTGCCGCTGAAACAGGAGAACCTGAAGGAGTTTCAGTCATCGGACTGATTGTTCGGTGCAGACGTGGTGGGGCGGTGGTGGGGGGTGTTGGTGGTCCAGACTGAGGAAGAGCTCCTCGCTCCACTGGAATCGAGAGCTTCACACTGAGGACCTCTCCCTGTGCAACGCTCGTGTGACCAAATGCCACGTGGGGGGTATCTTCTCCTGGCGATTGTGACCTTTTTGAACGCTGGCTTCTTTTTAAGGAACTTCGTTCACGGGTAATGGGGGTCGGGGCTGGCTGACTAGGTAGGTATGAATAAGGTAGGGTGTATGAGCCACGAACAACAGCTTCTTCTACGGGAGGCTCATTGCTGCTTTCTTCGGTTTCGATGTGATGAGTTCCGCTTTGTTCTGGAGGCGGTGCAGCGATATTTTCAACTATACTTTGATGCTGAAGCTGTTCGGATGTTATGGACTGTGTGATTGATGATGATTCCTGGTTTAGATTATTCAGTTGGACTGGAACGTTTCTGGATAGTGCGGAGGGCGTACCCACAGATGCATCCTTTCGTGTTTTAGCTGAAAAGAGAAAATAGTCAATGAAAGTCTTTACTTGTATGATTTCATCTAGCAAGAAAGTCTGACTTACTTTGGTTTGACGCTGGAGATGACTGTTCTACATTCAACTGCTTGTCCAAAACCTTTTCTGCAACATGAGAAGATTTCATATCGTTAGTGGAATCGACGTTCCCCAGCAGACTTTGCATTGAATCATGATATTCTAAGGGACATGCACTATCGTTCTCCTTCTCCTCTTTTTCCTCAGCTTTTAAACATAACTCTTGCTCTGATCCAGGTTTGAGCTGGTCAGAGAGTTGGTAAAAGGACAAGGGTGGGATTGAGGGCGACTCTACAATGTCACTAGAGAGCTTGTTGCAGTTGACTTGGTCAGAATGCAAGGACTGCGTTCGTATTTCCGGTGCGCAGACAGGTCCGGTGGCGTTCATGGAGTTGACCTAAAAAGAAAAGTAGGTCAAAGTACATTTTTAAAACATGCCCAAAGTCTCCAAACCTTTAAATCCAAATATAAACTGCAAGTTACCTCGAGCTGGGATGTTTGCAATTGTCCAACTTTGATTGTCTGAGCGCACAATTCATTTACTTTGATGAAGTCAACTTCCAACTCGTGTAGGTGTAATCGTGAAGGGAATACGAAAGGGGGATTTTGGGTAGGTGGAAGTGGTTCTGTTTGGGGTTGTGTTTGACTAGAGTGTGTGTGTGGTGGTCGTGGTGGAGGTGACCGTGAGGTTTGGAAAGACGAGCTTACATCACCTGCAGTTGTTGGTGTAGATGAGCGGCCCTCTGGTCGAGTCTCCGAGCGTTCCAGCCGAGAAGACGCAGTTCTAGCAAACAGAATTGATTTATTATTAGTAATTGATTGTATTCATTGTTAGCAAAGAAAAATGAACCAGATCGTAATCATGTCCAGTGAAATGTATTTAAGAATCAATATTTGGGGCTACATAAGAATAACTGAAGTACAACATCATTCCTTACATAATTCTACTGCCGTCATCCATAAGAGACTCCGCGGTTAAGCTAAGGCTCCCCACAATAAACTCATCCTCTGGAACGGGGTCAGTTTGACATGCAATATCAACCTCAGACACCCTTGGTGGTGGTGGGGTCGTCAAAACCTCCTCCAACGTATGAGGCTCAATATCATCGAAATTGGCGTAGTGACGCAGCCCAACCGATTGCTCAATTGAGTCCTGGTCTAAAACAATGCGATGCTCTAGAGCCGGAGACCTCACTGGCCTTGGAGGAGGAGGTAGTGGTCGTCCTTGCATAAGACTAATGATATTACTTGGCCGAGATTCCTCCCCTTCTCGGCGGATGGAGGCAGGCGATCTGGAACCGGATTTGCTACGAGGTGGCCTCCTAGGTCGTAATGTACTATATGTCCTATTTGGTCTTGCAGGTGGAACGGCATCAACGTTTCGAGGGGCAGCACGGGGCATCGAAAAGAAAGCTCGGTTTGGATCCGTTTGCTCGGCCGTACCTTGTTGTTCCTTGGCACGCTTCTTTTTCTTTCGGGGAATCGTGGTTGGCACTTCCCTATCTTTCTGGACAATTGCATAGCCTGCTTCATCAATGTAATCATCAACTGGGACTCCAGTGACGCCAGCGCTTCCGGCTGTGTACTCAGTCTGCGCTGTTGTGGGAACAACGGGCTGACTTGGAGAGACGATTATCTGCTCCTCCAACTGTTGGATACTATCTACAACTATTCCCTCCTCAGAACGAGGAACACTGGCGCTCTTGCCACTTCCTCGTCGCTTTCTAACAGGCGCAGCTGGTTCTGCACTTTCAGTGTTCTCAAGCTCCTGCAGCCACTCATTTGCGGCGATAGTATTATAATAAAATGAAGGGGGTGTGGGTGGCCGCTTGGGTTTGCTCCTCTTTGATCGTGTCGGTTTAACGGGTCCTTCATTAATTGGCTCATATCTACCATCATCCTCATACTCCTCCAACGGCTCCAACTCTTGAGGTGGTTCAGCAGCAGCAATGGTAGTTTCAATCTGGGTTTCCTCCTCTTCACTTTCAATCTTACTTAATTTGGTTTTCAGCATTTGAATGCCTTCATCCCCCTCCACTGATTCGGATTCCCTCATTTCATCGGAAGATCCTCTCACTTCTTCGTTCGAGTCCATGTCATCGTAATCGTCCTCATGCTCCTTCATAAACTTGGTAACATATCCTTGCGGCTGCTTTCTTTTTGGTCTTTCCGGTGGAAAGGTTTGGTACATTGTTGGAGACGTTTCCTCTTTATCTTTCCTTGGAGGTTTTCTGGGCGTTCGGTCAGGACGAGGGGGTGGGGGGACGACACGGTCATCCATATCAAATCCGGCAAGTGCATTTGACGCCATCGTTGGTCTGAAAGCTTGGCGAAGCTCTTCAACCAAAAACCGATTGACTTCATCTGCATCCTCCCCTTCAGAAATTCCTCGCTCACGGAGGAAAAACTCGTCTGAATCAATTTCCTCCAGAACTCCTGTCCTCCTACCTTGAGCAAAGTTGGAGGATGCAAGTGAGGAACCTGGAGGGGAATCCCTTGCAGATACATTGCCGGAATAAGGCTCCTCAGACACATCGCTGCTATGAGCTCGGTCATGAGGGGACTCCCAATCTTTCGCTCCTGAACCAAGTAGCCTGTTCTCTCCCTGTGCATGGTCGTGACCAAGCGCAGCGTTTTCATAAAAGTGTTGTTGATCCTCCCGTTCCATCTCCTCTTCATCAGCCCGTTCCTGAGACTCGTTGCGACGCCTTAGCTTAAAGGCGCGTTTGGGAGGCTCAACACTCAACTCATTCTCTGGTAGAGACTGAGTCTCCTCATTCATTTCCACAGTACTTTGAGATGCTTTCCTGTTCTTGGCCGCTTCCTGCTTTGCTTTAATTTCTCCCATTGCTTTTGAGCCGAGTTTTTGCAAGTCTTTCCCCACAACTTTCATATTTTGTCCAACTACTTTTCCTGCCTGGGAAGCTATACCCAATGACTTTGCCCCGATTCCTTTTATCGTTTGACCTAATTTATCGAGCTTCTCTGCGGCTGGTTGTCGTTTGACTCGCGTTCTTCCTCTAGTCCCTGTGGATGGACCTTCTGCGGGTTCTTCAGAACCTCCGATGGACGGCTCCGCCTCTGGCTCAGGGGCAGATGATGTTTGAGCAGCTTCAGTTATGATTTCGTTAGCTTCAATAGGCACTTCAGTTTTAACCTCTGTAGCTAGCTTAGTTTCACTGGTAGCCTCCTTTGGTCCCGGCGTTTCCTCGGCGTCCTCTTCCTTCTTTTCTTCTGTCTCATCTTCCACAGGCTCATCCTCCAGATCTCGGGGCGGGCTTTTACTAGCATCTGCACTTCTGCTTCGTCGGTGTTTCCGCACTATTCGCCTCGGAGGAGTCCTACTACGCTTCAGTTTGTTCTTAAAGTCTTCAACTTGGTTTCGAAGGACGGTGATCGGATTTGGGATCTCGGGAAGTTGACGCCTGTGCCGGATATACTTTCGTTTTGTTGTACCTGAGGGTGTTTGGGGAGGAGCTACATCCATTTCCTCATCCTGAGCCTCTTCATTGATGACTTCTGGTTCAGCTTCCATCTCCTCTGCAGCCACTTCTGTAACTTTCTCCTCAACTTGCTCAATGTCTTCAGCTTCTGCTTCCTCCTCCTTCTTATTTGCTTTCTCTTCAGCCTTTTTCTCCGCTGCTAACCTGGCTTCTTCCTCCTTTCTCGCTTTCTCCTCAGCTTTTTTCTCAGCTGCTAATTTGGCTTCTTCTTCTTTTCTCGCTTTCTCTGCGGCTTTCTTTGCCTCTTCTTCCGCCTTTCTGGCCTCAGCAGCAATACGAGCTTCTTCCTCCTTCTTTGCTTTCTCCGCGGCTTTTCGAGCCTCCTCCTCCTTCTTTTTCTCTGCGGCTATCCGAGCTTCCTCCTCCTTCTTTGCTTTCTCCGCGGCCTTTCGAGCCTCCTCCTCTTTCTTCTTCTCGGCGGCAATCCTTGCAGCCTCCTCTTTCTCGAGTTGCTTTCTCTTTTCTTCCTCCTCTTTAGCTTTTCGCTTCTCCTCTGCAATACGAGCCTTCTCCTCCTCCTTTGCCTTTTTTGCCTCTTCAGCTGCTTTCTGCTTGGCAAGTTTCTCTTCAGCTTTGATACGCTCCTGCTCTTCTTTCTCCTTTTGTTTTTGCAGTTTTTCCTCCTCCTTTTTTCGCTTTGATTCTTCTTCTTCTTGCAATTTAGCAGCAAGTTTGGCTGCCTTTTCGTCTACATCTTCTACCTCCTTTTCCTCTGATTCAACCGTTTCCACTTCCGGAACTCCCTGCTCCATATCTGCAGCTGTCTCGGATGGCCCCGGTTGTTCAGCTCGTTCGGGACTTTCACCTTCCTCCATCTTTTCAGCCTCTGTTCCACCCTCTTGCTCAACTTCCTCCTCCTCCTCTTGACCATGCTTGACTTTCTTCCGCCTCCTTGATTTCTTCAGTGCTTCTGCACTTATTTTCGAGCGAACAGGAATGGCTTTTCGAATTCGTTCCTTAACATGACCAGCAGCATTTGCAGCTTTCGCCTTTAAAATATCAAATGGTGTCTGTCGTTTCCCATGTCCTCCGGAATGACCAGAATGACCTGATGATGCTCTGCTGGATGGACGCTCAGTCTCATCAATCTCCTCTTCCCCTTCTTGATCTGGAACTTCCTGTTCCTCAAGGTCGTCCGAAACTTGGTGGGTAATGGTTTCTGGGGAAAATCCAACCGACTTGGGAGTAGTTGGTCGGGCTTCTCGAGGTTTCAGGCATGACTCGGCAACAACGGATTTACTGTGATGGCCTTCATCCTCGGATGGAACGTTTTGCCATTCCCTTTCCCCATCGAATCCCCTATCGTGGGGATCGGGCTTGTCAAGTCCATCCAATCCTTCGGAAGAGAGTATCTGTAAAATGATAAGAAGAATTATAAGATAACGCCTTTATTTCAAACATGCATTGATATCTTTGAGAAAAATTATTTTCGTACATCCAACTCTGGAGGGATTTCAATCATCGGCTCATCCTGCTGGGGAACCTGTTGCAAGTCTTTGGATAAATAATTCTCGTTTCCATAAAGAGGTGGGGGATTCACTGGTTCGTATAGGTTGTCGCTGTAATTATAAAAATGATATCATTCATTATAGATTTTTACCATGCAGTTATCCCACATGCATTTTTAATTTGAAAACCTAAAAGTTTGTAAACTAGTTTCAAATTCAGTGAATTATTTAATAGATTCCTAGTGCTCAAAACTCTTGTAGCGTTAAATGTTTATAGATAAGTCAAATTGATATTGAAATACCACAATCAACCATATTTTTATCCCTAGCAAAATCTGTCGGTAAACCATCATCATTGTGTCGTTTTTAATGAATTCAGATTGCTACCTATTGTAAGACTTAGCTGTACCAAATATTTTTATCAATTTAATTCGACCACTTGATAATGGATAGGTTCATTTCTGCCTTCAGCAGCTTAAAGATAATTGGGTACAAGTCGGTACAATGCCCTATAATATAATATTATGTTACCTTTGTTTTTGCTTATTCTTCTTCTTTAGGGACGACATGGTAAGAATAACTCAATTTGAAATCCTTTCTTTTCCCAACAAACACTCAACAATTACACAGGTTAAATCACACACAATTTGCTGAATGAAACTTTCTCCTTTTCATAAATAAACCGGCAGAACAAAACAGTTACATAAATACGTTACGTTTTTCTTCTACTTAATGAATAACAATTTATCTACCGGTAGCAATTTACAATAGGTAAAATGAAAACGAAAATAAGGAAAAAAATCCTTTACTACTTATATTATTTTTTAATTGAGTACATTAATATTTACAGGCTAAACTGGGGAAAGTATCAACATGTAGTTTGGATCTGCTCATTCTTTTTTTTTCAAAGTCTCTGGACTTTTTTTTGCCCGAATCCAGGACAAAGCAGGGGAAACCCGCTTAGCGTTGTGAAATCCAAAGATAAATTTAGATTTTCGGCTCAGCTCCGTTCGGTGCATAAGTCGTTTTTGCGATGTTGATTGGGTCTACTCAAACTAATAAGGCACATAATCCTATGTTGGCTTGTTCCACCCTTGCTATAATGAGCATGTTGCCTTCTCTACGTTTGTTTTTGCAGAAATTCAATTCAAACGATGCATACAAGTCGGGCGTCTATAAGCCGGAAGCAGTTCTTACGAGACGATTCCTGCATGACTGCATACTTTGTTTACTCAACAGTGGAGATGAGATGGTTATCGTTAGGTTTGGAAAACACTTTGGCTCGGAAAGCCACTCGTTGAGCTTCGTCAAGTGGGCATTTTTACCCTATTTTAATTCATCAAAATTGTCTCTCGCTAATTAGTCGAGTGCCTGGCGAGCATATAGTTTGCAAATGAATGTTTGTCATTTACCTCTCTTTACGACTCTCGTTATCGTATTTTGTTTACTTGTCTCTAGCTAAAAATGTATGAGAATTATACTCATTTACACCAGTACTTACTCGAGATAGTCGTCAAAGTCGATGTCTTCATCTTTGTCTAAATGGGTCCAGGGATATCCTCCTTTTTGCCTTTGTCGGCGCATCTCTTCCCACTTGTAGGTTTCAGGAGGGATTGGTGGTCTCCACCATTCTGAGGAAGATAATTTTCAAAGCATTGACCCAACACTCGGAATCCTGATATATTTACGGGTTAATGGTATGTACTATGTTGGTAGTGAATTTACTATAATAATATGTCATTTTATGTGTTCAGTTAGATTCGAATGTTCTAGTTTAAATGGGAATGGTTGCTCTGAGAGTAACGCTCGTCATCACTCATTGCAAGCTTGACATCTTTCATATTAATATTTTGTGCATTTGTAAATGAGCGATGGAGGAGCTTCATCCAACTTTCGAGTGAAAATAAAAATTCTCTGCAAAAAGTCACCAAACATGTTGGAAGCGGTTAAGCATGGTTTTCAGTGGATGCGATCTCTGCAGAAAATAGACGATGAACTTATTCTAGTACACAATCAGGCCAAGATAGAGATCCAATTTGGCAGACTAAAAATACTAAATGTAAATAGCAACAGCGTCTGAAAATAAGTGTATGTGCCCTCAAATTGATTTCGCTGACAGATACATTCACCAAATTTATTTTCACCGGTTTGCAATAATCCTCATGCAATTCGAGACTCGGTACGGCTAGTCCATTTGAATGGAACGATGATTCTAAAACAAGCGTCCCTAAGAATCATGTAGGTTAATTGCTAATTACTAACTTTAAAATCTCAACCTATCACCTTGTCATTTATTAGATGGAGTACAGTCCGTGTGTCCCTTTTTGCCCCAGTACGTTGTGTTACTTTTATATGACCCGACTTCTCCTGACTTAGTTGGCAAAAGGAGTCACTTTCCTTGCCAAAATTTATTTCTGTCTCTGTGCATGAATATTGACAAAATGATGGAGTTCAGAAGGAGCACAAGTGTAGCATAATAAAAGTGTGTTTTCGAGCTCTTGCTCAGTTTTTTAGTGTCAGTTGCCGTCAGCTTGATTTGAGTTTGATGATAGGTGTATGATGGACGATTTTTTTAAAATTTAGGCTGAAAAAAACTGCAGAACATATTGAAATGACATGATGGGAGTGGGAGTAACGAGACCAAGTAAGTATACTGAATAAATGGGTATGTAAATGAAACTTTGTCCTTCAAAAAATTCGCAACGGATTTGCGAATCAGAACGAAAAGCAAAGATTCTCTACACGTTTAATTTGAGTATGCTTGAAACCACCTACGCTTCCCAAATTATTTTTGATTCATGTTGGTCTATTTTTGCAAACAAAATTATTTCAAAACATCTATTGACGATTGATGAGTTGGAGCCCCATAATTATACCCGCTTAAAAGGATGATTATGTTCTGTTACATGCTATTAATATGAAATCTTAATGAATGGATGTAGTGTAATTTGTGTGTAGTGCTTGTTGTCTACTCTAATTATGGCTTGTTTAGCTGGTTAAAAACATAAATAAAAGGGAATAGATGACAAACTTGGAGTACTAGGTCGACCTCTTTCAGGATCCTCTGTTTCATGCTCTTCAGTCCCTTCCATTTGCTGACTTTCTTTCAATTCTGGTTCCCCCTCCGCACCTGCGCCGCTCTCCTCCATCCTTTCCATTATTCGCTCGATTAGCTTTCACAAAGAGAATTATATACTAGACACCCCAAATGGCGGTTCGTTTTGATCAATCACTTTCACCAAAACTATGTATGTATAGGACAATTATGCAAAAACTATTCACGATTCGCAAGTGCAAAGCATGTAATATTGAGCTGTGTGCATATACACTATTTACAAAACTACAAAAAAAGTGAAGAATACTCAAGGAAAATGTGGCTTTGTCCTTGAATCGAAATATTTAAATTAAGATTACAAAAGAATCTACAAAATTTTTGCAAAAAAAGTTTATTTTTGCATATAGCCTGTATGTATTTTGATTCTCGTTGGAAAGAACTCTATAGGTAAGAGGAAGCACTAGGCTAACTACTGTGAATTTTCGGAGGAGCTATCATCCTACGGTCCTACAGTGACAACTCCCATCTAAAAATCCAACCTTTCCAAACATCTTCATAACAAACATGTTGGATGGAACGGTGGCCAAAAATTCGAAATGTGAAGGAACTCTCACCCACTAATAGTATAGCACTTGAGTTCTAGCGCCTTTGCACACACTTTATAGATCAAACCAGAAAAATATAAAGTTTTCTAGTTTCTTAGATTCGAGCTGCACAGTTGGTCATGTTATGCTGCACAATTATAATACTTTAAGGATGAAAACGGAAGTAGATTGTTATATGCATAGGTTTTTGAAATAGCCGTGGTTCAGTATCCTTTCCCCAGCCTTACCAAATATGTTTAAACTTGATGCTTTCTTCTTCGAACGTGCTCCTTGCTTATTTTTCGAAGAAGGATCATCATGGAATGCAATGCCTGATAAATCTGCTAAAAATCACATTCAAGTTGAACCTTTGGTGAAGGTTTTCGCATTAAAACCAAGACAAATATCATGCGTGAAAGAATATATGAAGTAGATACCAGGAAAGGAACGCAAAAAAAATAAAGATGGATTATTATGAAATCTACATATCATGAGCTCGCTTTATAAACAAAGCCATATCCATCCATGGTCATCATTATCATGCCATGGGCGTTTGAACGTTTGAAAAATGTTTTTTTTCCTCCGTATTAATCGCAAATATTACTTACGCAAGTGTAATCTCTCTGCATATATTATGCTTTTTGTATTCCATGCAGCTGCAAAACTCTATTTTTTTAGTATTATTCCCCAAACTTAAAAAGAAAGTGTAAAAAAGAGTGATTCAATGTGATTGCAATAATGTGAGCTCGGGAAAAAATAGATATTTCACAACTCATCATCATCATCCCATAATGTTCACGTCAGACACATGGCACGTAGGTGGGGATATTATCATCATGTGTTTCACATGCTTTGCTTGCTCCCTAGCATACAAATAAAAAACAATCTTGAAACTTTGGAAGTTGGGAAACAATAAACAATGTCTACCTACGCATTATGATTGCGTTCAATTAGGGAAGAAAATATATGACAATGGGTGATTTGGGAGTGTAAAGTTTAAAGATTTTCATTTCAAAGAATGAACCACCGCTCACCGTCAATTTTGACATTGACTCGGTACAAGTATGAGTTGCACGTTTCATTTCCCGCAAACGCAGGAATATGCCTTTTTTAGTAATTGTGAACGCCTAAAGCACCACCATAAGTTGAATGGGTTCGTGCATTGTATTTATAGATGACAAGGTGAAATTTCCAAACACGGTTCCACGTATGACTTTTGAGTTGAGTATGGATATGCGTTTGATATGAAAAGTGAATGAAACGTTTGAGGGAAACTGGGTTTGCTCAGAATCAATCAACCAGCACTAAAAAATGAAACTACGAAAGAAAAAAACACACCATCTCATAATATTTTTTTAAACTTGCGATGCTAATTGGGTTTATTTCATGACAATTTTCAGACTATTAATAATCTCGGTTAACAATGCGATGCTGGATCTCACATAAGAACAACGAAAGGAAATACGATAGTTTTATTCCCAAAACTGTGGAAAGTATAGTTTAAAACTTTGAAACGGAAATACAGAGGTGATCTTGACACAACAATATTACTCAATAATCAACACAATTGAAAAGTATTCTCTACCAAAGTATAGATAACTGTCCGAATGCTACACAATACAGTATTATTCCTTGAGGTAATGTAGTTAATTGACCTTGGAGAACTAAAATTAGCTGAACCTGAAGAGCTGAAGTTAACAAGAGGACTCTTTATAGAACACAGTATTTTAAAAAAAAACAGAAACCTGATGTGTGAGGTATATATTGCTTTTAGTTATAGTGGATCTCACGCCAGATCAATTTGTTTTCACCGTAATTATATCTTTTCATTAAAATAACAATCAATCATAATGATAATAATAAATACACAAGTGTAGTTTTAGACACAACATGTATGCTTTCTCTTTAACTGTATGAATGTATATTTTTTTACGTACGTAAGTGTAATATGTATGCACTTATCATTATTAGATAATAATAAGTTTATTATATTTATGGTAATCCTTTTCATTCTTAAAATCCTATACATTTTCTCTCTCTCTTTTTCTCCCTCCTCCACAAAAAAATTGACCACAGCCGCGTTGCCTTACGTTTACAATGTGTTGGTTTTTTTAGATCAAACTTATGACTATGAAAATGTAATCTAACCGTAATTAAGAAAGCGGTACACCGTCGTCAACATTTTTTTCTTTTTTAGCTTCTTCATTCATTCGATTACTTTTTTGGTATAAAAAAATTCACACGTTGTCAGTATCACGTTTACTTTTTTTTTTTCATGTACAATTTACATGCAATATACAAGTATGACCGTACGCAATGAAACAATGTTACACTCATAAACTGAATCTTTCGTCGTTTGGTTTGGTTTTTCTCGTAAGTTACTTTTTTTTATTACAATTATATTGACGCTGCGATAATCTAAACGCAAATAGTTTATATATTTTCTTATCCTGTTTTACTCATTTCCGACTATGCATCCTTTTGTAACTCGTTCGAAACAATATAATACACAGTCCATTCTTTTCACAAAGATAGCGCAAGAGCAAGTGAAGATAGTTGATATCGACGCTTGCTGCTGGCTATTTCACATGAGACCTTTTTTTTACTACTGATAAAAATTACTATATTTTTTTAAAACCCTACAACCATACAATACTACAGCAAGGGAAAAATCATAAAAGTTTCTGTTTCTGGTGTCCAGCGATATTTAGTTTTTTTTAGAGCAGGTAATACATGATGTCATCATCTCGAATTCGAAGTATTCGTAAATAGTATTTTAACACGTTTTAATTTAAATATCTTACAGAGTCATTATATGTCAGCCGCATGTAGTTCAACGCCTGGTTGGGAGCTCGAGCCCTTCCAAGTAATACTTCTGAGTATCTACAATCAGATTTTACTAAATAGAGACATGATAATATCGAACATGAATGGAAAAACAACTTCAAAATTTCCCTATCAAAGTATGTTGGTGATGTACTTGATCACAAAATAACAACTTTTAGACTGCACCTGTTTTTTAGAGTAAGATATAAAAAAAATTGTGATAGAACTGAGCTGTGCAGTAGTTGGCAAACACGAAACGAAAATAGTAACATGATATGGTAATTATAACAAAGAGTTTGAGAGACTTTATACTTTTTAAAGCAAATCCAAAGAGGAAACTTCGTTCATCGTGAACTGCAAACTGAAGGTCATGTTTTTTTAAGGTACCAATTCAGTTGGGTCAATATCGTCCAGTAGTTAAAAAACGGGAACAAGTTCGTTAGTAGAATGAGAGGAAGTAGAAAAAAAACCGCGACTAGTAATCATTCACAATAATTGTCAATTACAGGAACGTACATAGCCATAATAGATTCTAAAATGTAGGTAACCCCCGATGATTTTATTATTGTTTAATTAAACACTGCTATTAAGAATTAGGTAAACATGATAGGATGTCAGTTATGTACGTGCTGTTAAATTAGGGTGCACAGAACTCATCGAAGCACTAGCAAGAGGTGCGCGGTGTGAGAGAAGTATTGCAAAACTACAAGATTGTGTGATGTTATCGGAACATAAGGATGTGTCTATGCTGCATAATATTGACATATAGTTATCTAGTTTTACCAGCTAGGGTATCTTTGATTTCACCATCTTTATATGTGACATGATAATTTTTGTGTATTTACAGCAAGCAACCGTTAATTACTTAAATGGTAAATCATGTCTACAACATACACAACAGTTGATGTATCATCTCATTTTTTTTTAAACCTTAAATGTTGCAAAAATTGATGTGACGCATTCCCCGCAAAAAGTATAACAGTAAATAATCATAATAATAACAACATAAATGTCTACAATTCCTTTCAAGTAAATTACGATCATAATAATAATCGCTGGTTATCGTAATATTAAGTAATAATAATATATATTAAATATGTATGTAAGTTGATTACTGCTAGGTATTATTATTTTTTTTAAACCTAAGTAGTTCTCAGTAGCCTACGCTTAAATGTAATCCTTATCTCTAATGATTGAGCATCTATTATCAAGTCTTAGTTAATGACTTGCAACGGGACTTTGCTGGGCACACACCATGGGTGATTCATCCCGGTCACGATCATCTTCGGAACTGTTGGTGTTCATGGGTCCTTGCCGGCCACCGCGCGACGACAAAGACATGAGTAAATTGTTCTTGCTTCCTCCTCCATTTAAACCCAGATCACTGCTGCTAGCACTACTACCCGATTCCGAACTGCCTCCATGGTGGTGGTGGCCGCCGACGCCACCACCACCCGCACTGCCCGAGGAGCTTGCATTTAAACCAACACCTACGGTATTCGGTCCTACATATGGAGGCATCATGCTGCCAATAAACTGACTAGGTGGAGGAGGAAAACCCGCTGATGACTGTTGGGTATGATGACTATTGGAAGACGAACTTATACTGGGATTAAGTCCACCCAAACCGACGTGATGTCCAGCAAGGTTGAGGTTCATATTAAACGATGAAACACTTCCCGCTGTGTTGGTTGCACTAATCCCACTGACCAGAGGCATATTTAAACTGCCAGTTTGCGTACAGTCCAAACTTGATGCTGGGGGAGGTCCGTTACTGAGATTCATGTTGAGGTACGAAGGGTAGCTTGAAATGCTACTGTTTGAGTTTGCTAGTGACGAAAAATCAACACCTGTCGGTATCGATGCCGGGCCACTAGAGTCGGCCACGTAGCGCGAGGATAATGCACCAGACATATTTACGGGACCAGCATCAAGTACCACAGAGCCTACCATATGGGGACCGGGTATATGCCTCGACGATCCCCCGGTGACAGCTGAGCTGGAAGTAGATGATCCGGACGAACGGATTAGATGCAAATGATGCGGATGACTCACGTTCATTGAACCAGGTAGGACTGAAACTCCTGTCCCTCTCAGCGGCATATGTACACCTCCAACTAATTGATGGTTCATATGATTATTTGCTGCGGTTGAGAGCCGTGGGGACTCGCACTCCATCTCAATGGAGGTACCAGATCCAACCGCTGGATTTAAGGAGGGAAGATGATTGAGAATATGGCTCTGGGGTGCTGAGGAGCCAGAAGACAGAAATTGAGACCCTCCTCCAGCGTGGGTAAAGGGACCTATCACGTTTTGCGGTACATGCGAATGCCCATGTTGGATTCCTCCAACCACACGACTCCTGGAACTTCCTGCAATCACAGCAATGTATAAAAATGTAAATCATCAAGGCATTGTATAAATAATCAGTTCCCCTCACACTGTCAAAAAATTTCAAGCATGTATGTCATTGTGTGTGTTACCAGTGGAAGAAGTCAGTGAGCTGCTTCCGTGCTGGGTAAATGATTGTAGATGGTCAATCGTAGAAGGGCTGGCACCAGTTAGTACTGACTGAGCATTACTTCCGATGGTGGTGGTGGACTCGTCACTAGTTCGTTTAAAAAAGTTGTGCTGCAAAGCGTAATATGGCGTGATTCTCGTTTTTGGATCATAGTCCAGCATTCGTAAAATCAGATCCTTGAATCTAAGGTAGTCCTGGACTGAGTGTCCTGGTTCATTGAGACGCCTGCCACCTGGACCACCGATTTCAACCCCTAGAATCTCATGAAGACGCCGTGCTGCAGGAGACTTGTACTTTCGATTAGTTTTTGGTTTCTTGAGGATGTAAGATCCATCCGGCAACTTGTCGAAAAATTTGCGAGTTTTCTGTCCAATATCCAAAATGTGTTTTGGAGGAACTCCCAGTACTTCGACAATTTTATTCATTTGGTCCGTCTAATAATTAAAACGTTATGAAAATGATGAATCCTTGCAACAAGTTTATTATGTTGGATGACAATTACAATGTTCATTGTTTTAAACCTACCTCGTCAGCACCAGAGAAGAGGGGTTCACCAGTATGCATCTCCACCAGGATGCAACCCAAACTCCACATGTCAATCGCCAGATCGTAGGGAATACCCAACAAAACCTCTGGGGAGCGATAAAATCGTGACTGGATATATTGGTATATCTGGAAATAGCAAATGGAAATGAACAATATTAATATTTCAAACCAGAATGTCCACGTCGAAACAAAATGGCTTCATTTTCAGGATCCAATCTTACCCGCTGTCCAAGTTGACATGAGCTTCCAAAGTCAACGATTTTTATTGCGGATCGTTTTGGGTTGCAGAGTAAGATATTTTCCGGTTTTAAATCGCAATGAATGATATTTAGCTCTGGTGTTGCAAGAAACAGTAATGCAGTGCATAACTGCTGAGCAAACTTCCTTGTAAGATTCAGTGATACTCCTCGGAAATTGGTATTTCGAAGCAAGTCATACAGGTTGTAGGACAATAGTTCAAAGACAAGACAGAGATGACTTCTCCACATGAAGTGACGCTTTAGTTTCACTGTAATAATAAAAATCTTGTTAAATACTTCCATTCTTAAATATTCAACTGTTAATCCATTATTTTGCATTTACTGTGCATGAACATGAACAATCAATCACATATTTGTAGCGCATGCTACAGGCAAAATTATCAGTATTATCACGGCTCACAAAAGACAGAGTTTCCCATTATTAAAATGTTAAGTAATTATTACAGCATACGAGAAAAACTTGGCTCCAAATGGAGATACCACCATTTGTGATCCCTTCAAGTTTCAAATTGCAAGGTTGCGTTATAATTTTTAGCCCGTTTTCCCAACCACGTAATTTCTCCATTCAAAATCAAATTGAAAATTAAACTGGATTATGCAAACATTTTGACAAAGAATTTGAGCTGAATAGCAATTAAAGCGAATTACACCAAGTTCAGAACATCACGTCATGCTTGCCTCGCCAGTACGCAAAATACCCGGATTTTTTCAATAATTGTACGCACCTACGAAGGATTTACCTATATAGTATTTATTATCTACATCCGCCTTGTTCATCATTTCCAGCAGCTTCACTTCAATTTGTGCCTGGTTGAGGAACGGCTTTTTGTTCTTGATGATTTTGATTGCAACCAGGCATTGATCTTCATGATCATAGGCCTTGACCACCTGAATAAACCAAAAAAAACTCATTTTAGTATAGTTTCGAATGCAAGTTAAATGAGATGTTTTGGTTTCCTAAAACATGTAAATAATTATACGTATTTACCTGGCCAAAAGAGCCTTTGCCGATAAGGGAGTCGATCTCATATCTATCAAGAAACTTTTCGCCGTTCCTGATGATGTAATCATGATTATCATCATCGTAACCATCATTACTGAACACTTTCCTCTCCTTCTTATGCGACGAATCTTCTCCTTGCTGCTGTTGGGCTCTCCTTTTCTTCTTGGCGAAGTACACCTGAAACAATAAATAATTTCATATCAAACACCACTCAAACATAAAATCTCAATTTTTAATTTTCCATTTTTTCGAAGCAACTATAGCTCACCTGATTAATGTGCTTATAGGTCTTGATCAGATCCACACTTAATTTTCGCAAAGGTGCAGTCGCTGGGTCGCGGAAAGTCTTGGGGATTCTTGCCTGCATCGCTTGCATGTCGGCGACACTACTTGACGCTACACTACTATTTGCAGCACTAGGATCTATATTTAAGTTCATGTTCGATTGTTGAGAATATGCAGAACTGGTTGAAGCAATGTTCATGAGCCCTGAATTCCCTGGATTCTGATGAACAGCCATTCCCATGATTCCAAGAACGTTTGAAGGGCCTATAGATACGCCACAACCGCCAGCCATCGGCATGAGGTGTTCCTCTGGCACTATTCTGCCATACAGTGGAGCACCAGGGGTGGGTAGTTTTGCATTTCCAATGTTCCCATTCCCTGGAATATACCAATAATAATAATAGTAAAACATTTTTATCAGAAATTAGCTCAGATTTTACAACTTTCTTGAAATTATCAGAAAGATAGAGAAACAATATAAATCCACAATTATAAATGACTCATAACAGACTACTCGATAAACAAAATAAAATGATTACATAATTTATTACATTGAACTATAAAAACAAATTATTACATAAACAATAACAAAAGCCAAAGAAACTACGTCACGTCAAAATACGTTTTCATTAATGTAAAAAAAGCAGGCAGCTGTCAATGTTCTAACCTATATATTCCTTCACTTTTTAATTAAATACACTTCCCAAATTAAACCAGAAGGGAAACGGACGTTGTCATGATTTATACGCATGTCGGATGACTTTTACTGAATGAGTTTACCTTTATTTTCCACTTCCAAATCCATCAATCCGTGATTTTTTGAATGCCACATGTCGGCCCGTTTTGGGTGCACCAAAATGGTGCTATCCATGGCCTGATACACTTGGTTATCCACGATCAACACAACCATGGAATCATTGGTCTACCCTACCTAATTCTGGTAGAACTTTTCCTACCTAAACAACTTTCACTTTTTTTCTTCAAATTTTCAAAGTTGAATTCCTGTCCCTTATACAAGTGTACGTACGGCTATTGCGTATTAGGTAGGTACTGGTATCTGCGTATCGACTATACTAGCCTTAAGCCAATCCACAATAATTTTGAGAGTTTAAGTCCTTTTTAATTGCCTTTCAATGATAGAATGATCCTCCTTCAGTTTAAACTGTCAAGTTGGTATTGTTCAAGCTTTTTAAGAAAAAGGTTCCTCCACTTGTCACTTTTTCCACACTAGTGAAAGTCCTTGTTCACTATCAACTTTCCTCGAGAAAATGTTCAATGTCAACGCCAAGACTAAATGGATTTTTCTCAACTGACTAGACCTACAACTTTCTCTTTTCTCTTTAAAGTAGTATGTTTTAATGTAGGTAAAATCCTGACAAATTTTCTTTTAAAATCCACAAACAGGTGTCGGTCTACAGAGTTTCGTTGTAGTGTAGTAGCAATAGAGGGTAGAGCTCCGTTAGACAACTGCAAATAAATAAAAGTTACATATGGTTTATGGGGATTATCTATGACTAATGTCTAGAATTGACGTAATATCTAAAGAGTAACTCCTACATTTAACATCAATCTCTACCAAATACCTAGAACTACTCTTAAAAGTCTTATTTCATAATTCTCCCTCGAAGGCTACATCACCATCCTCCTCTCCTTACAGAGGTCTAAACTCTTACCAAAAAAATTCCACATCTGAGCTCCTAAACTTTCCTTTCTCTTATCAAAAACAAACAAACCAATCTTGAGAGCTTATTATCCTCCCTAATCACATGACCTTACATTCCTGGCATGTGACATGACTCATAATAATTCCATTCCAATAAGTCATCCTCCATCCTCACACCCCCAATAAAAAGTAGTTAAGAGCGGATTGATATGAAATGAGAAGTGAAAGTGAAAAAATATAATGTAATGTAGTTTTACCCAAACCAGAGAGTTGAGACTACAAAAGAGACATGCAAAAACAATAATAATATGACAAAAACGTTGGAGAACTCAACCACCTGCAACCAAACCTCTTCCTACTAGTTTTGGAGAATGAATGAGAAGAACAACATAACCATAACCTTACTTTATTTCGTGATAGAAGGCAAGGGAAAAAAATATAGATAGCAAAACATCTGCATCTCTCTCTCACGCTGCTCATGTTCCTGGCTGCACACCAGCCCAGCCAAACCACACCAAAAACATGCACTCATTTCCCTTCTCCATCCAATATTATTCTCCATTCATCCATTCAAACTCTCTAGTCTTATAAAGTAGATTTTATGCCCATTTAGGTATGTATATTAGCATATGCATATGCAAATAATATCAGCTCCCCATTACACCATTTCATCACATCATTCAGCGAAAAAACCAGACGCACGACACGACGTGGCAAATAAGAGATGAGAAGATCCTGCAACAAATGTGATGGTGATCCTGCTGATCATCATCCACATCGTCGTCATCATCCCTAAACTACGTTGTTAGCCTGAGATGTAAAGGCTGAAGATGATGATGAAACTCGGGAAAATAGCTGATTCATAACTACATCGTATATCATCATCATCCTTCATCCTCCTAATCCCAACGATCCTAACCCTTCCATTTCACAGCATATTTGAGCATATATTTATCTCTCAACTCCTTCAGAGTAGGTACCTAATCAATCCCATTCCAAAGAAACTTTGTTAATTCCAAGTACCATTTTGTCATCCCACGAAAGTTAATCCAGAACGTTATCTCCCCACATTAACCTCCATAGGTCACTTCTATCTACTTTCTTTCACTGACAAAGAAGCTGATTACAAAGTGATACATATTTTTACTACGTATGAACATGTCTTTACAAAATGTATCGCATTTACATACAGTGCCTCTCTTTCTCTTCATAAGTCGATATAAAATTAGCTCCCTTTTTTAGCATGAGCCCAACCTTGAGAGTACCTTGAACTTTGACGTGCGTCATAAACTTCAAGACAAGACACTGCACTGTAATATACTCATAGTCATATTATCATCCTCCTCCAAATAATCCAAACTAAATGAGCATGCTTGGAGAGATGTCGATGGTCCGCCGTCCTCAAAAGGCTGATGATGATGATACCGACACCACACCATCACCATATACCATGAGCCAGGAGAGTCCAGTGAGAAAACTTGTTCTCGCCTTATCAAAATCCTTCATGATGATAACGATGAGAGTCACTGCAGTCATTATTTATATTAGAGAGAAAAATGTGCGCACATATTTTTTTTCACCCTCAAAAAGATTCAATTCACCGAGAGAGGTCCAAGTTGCCGTCGTGTTGTGTGTGTGTTCAATTACAATACAATTATACCAATACCGCTTGTTGAGCTTCACAATAATCATCTTCATCTCATATATTATGCTCGCTCCACCAACAAACCACTACAGAAGAAGATGCAAAGAAGATGTCTTATGCAAAATATATACCTTATTTTCATCTATGTATCGGGAACTGCTCTTTGCGGACTGACGGCGTACCTTCCTTAAAAGACTCAGTATTATATCATCATCAACATCATCATCATCCTTTCCTAATATTATTATCAAGCCCAATCAGCATAATAGGAAGAATTAGAATTTGGACCGGCAGAAGACGTTGAACAAGATGCAAAAAGTTGAAAAAGAGGTAGCGATGATGATGATGCGATGGTGAGTGAGTGGTTATTCTACAGAACTTACATCTCATCAGTAGACATACATTGTATGATGGTAGTAGGTATATATCTACGTATTCCCTATTCCATGCAATAATTACAATTTTTATCTTTAACACATCTCTGCACCGCACCGTAAACCCAAACCTGATCTTTGCGAAAGGTCTTCGGCACTGCAAATGCCGAATATACACATATCCATCTATACCTGTCTACACCTATGTACATTGCTATATGCAGCTTGTACGTATCTATATGTACGTAATATTAGCAATCAGCATGATGATTTCATATGCAAGAATTTCATTCAAAAAGTCATTGATCGCCTTCCTGCTTCTCAGCTCCCAATTGAGGGTTTTAGTTCATCAGAATTTCATTCATTGCGAATTCTCACTCGATAGTTTCAATTCATTTATGCTGGGCAAACAGGAATTTTTTCTCAAGATTGGGAACGAGGGATGAGAGCGAGATGAGAGAGGAATTTTTGGACCCTAAATATTTATCTAATCATGGGGAAAGAATTGAAGATACCTAAATTGGTGCGAAATGTGAATGCCCCTTATTTGATGGTGAGTGGATTCAAACAAAAGTTTCTATTCATCCGTTCCTTTTCAAAACACGGGATTTCTCTAGCTGTTTTTCTTCAGACTTTCTCCATTCTCATATATAGGGTGAACTTTCACTTTGATGTCATGAAGCAACGCCACAATTTTTTAAAAAGTTGAAAACTAAATACACTACATGGTGAAAGTTTCACAAAAAACTCATACAAAGAGAAAGCAATATCACAATTGCTATAAACATAATTAAGTTTATGCTACTTTTTTTTAAATCCAAAATTAATTAAAAGCCATTAACTTTAGCCAACGGTCATAAACTGAGCATGCATACTCGATGATCATACATTCCCAACCCTCTCTCATTTTCCCACATTCATATCCACCATCCACCACAACAAGCAAAAGTACACAATCCATGCAAGCTGCTCACAAATGACAAATACATCACAGGAAATGGATACAACGTGCTACTACGAAACCATTATTAAAGTGGTTTTAACGCGTGCATCAATTATTTGTCGCGATTTACCACCTTTTCCCTAGCCAACTAAATTCATCTTTGGCTTTTTCCATGAAGCAATATCAAACAAATATTAGTAGTAATGAGTAGTTTGACACATCTTAATTAGCAAGAAATATGTAATGATTGTTTTTACTAACCTGGAATCGAATTATATTTATTTTTTTATCCTTTTATATATTTAGCCACGCCACACCATCAACACAGAACTAATTTACGGTAATAAATAAAATGACTAGATTATAACTCGTTGTATTGCGTATTAACTTGAGTGCAAGCTCCTCCTATGCACTGTTCAGTTTCATATACTAATTTTGACGCACATGTTTCTGCACCCTTCGTCGTCACCGTTGTAATTTTTCTCTATTAAAATCCACCCCACTGGATTAACTATAAATTTAAACTGAATGCTTCGCCAACCCCTCCAAATATACTCCTCATTTATCACACATTAACTGCGGGAGAAAATCTCCCGATCGTTGCTATTTTTTTAATAGTTTTGTCAAAGATAATTTTCCAAATAGACTTTCACTTTTTGATAAAAGTCACATTGTCATTTTAACTTTGCTATCGATAAGGAGGGAAAACGCACACAGCCTTTCACCAGCTGTCTCCCTTCTTAGCCTACTACAGCAGTCTCCTCATAAAATTAAATGCACGTCTGAATAGAATGAACACATGAGCGTGGTGTTAACAACTACCACACTAACAGCCCAAGCTGATGATAACCAGCCTGTTAGTGATGTTCCTCCTTAATGATAAAGTGCTTTAATTATCCTTCTTTCACAGAACAATTAGCCAGTCTTATTCCCGAAAACCCCAGATTTTCACGTATATTTTCCTCGGAAAAAGCACCCAAATCCTGGTTTTCGCTCAGACGCCAGCACTGCTAAACATGATTTGGACCAAATTAGTCTAATTAACTGCAGAGTTGATCAACAATACCTAAACTAAACCACGAGATCCTGTGAAACAGCTGATGTTTAGCTTAAGAGTATTTATTCACTGCTTTCTCCCACCAGCATCATCACTGCCACTAACTTCCGTTTCTCCTTGGAAAACAACGAGAGGATTTGAGGGGCGCTCAAACTTATTGTGTCCCCTACGAACAGGTAACAACTTTCTTCAAACAACTGAAGCACATTTAATTTTTAATGCGAGTTGATAATTAATGCGTCGTGTTTTTTCCTCTTCACTGGAGTGAACTTTTGTCGTCGACGAGACATGAAAACAGCAGCAGCAACGACCTGGCTCACCACTCAACGATATAGTCGTTGTATCCAACACAGAATGGAGAAAATAATATACATATCTATTGATACTTATGTAGCATAGTGGTGGTGGTGGAGGAGAGGTTCCTAAAATGCTTCATTTCTATTTTGCCTAGCTACACTTCTCTGTACTCCATAAAGCAAGCCAAAAAAACGACGACAGAAGTGAGAGAGAGAGAAACCCAGCCATAAACAGATATATCTTTTCTATATAACCCCATGTCAGAATGGTAACACAGAGCTTGAGACATTTTATGCCCTATCAATATAATACTCTCTCTTTGAGGCACTATAACATCCCATGTATGCTCTCTGTTGCTAGCGTTCGTTCGCCCAAAATATGTTTCAACCAAAAAGTCTGTTATGATGTGCGTAGAAAGGATGTAAATGGCCTGGCAACTGCCACCCAGCACACCCAAGACAACCCCAGACGGGCTCAACAACGTCATAGCATCCCTCAAAAGTTGGCGAGGAGCTTGAAACACGGACGCCTGGTGGCTCAGCCCAACCGCCCCTCCACTCTGTCCTCCTATCCTCACCAAGCTAAGATCTCGTTATGACCTCGACAGCCAGTCGGTCGGCGATTCTCATTGCGCACCACTGAGGAGAGGCAATGCTCCTGAGGAACCGTCAGCCTCTGAGCGATCTCCTTACAAGCTGAAAGTTTGCCTGGCTACCAACAAACCGTGTAGATGGCAAACTCGAGAGAGCTTAAGTATAAAATAGAACATTATAATAAGCTCAAGACGAACTTTATACCAACTACACGCTGCTGCATCCATCCATGAGTATTTCCCCCCTACATCTTTTTATGCAATAACATTATCCTATCTTACCGCTGCTGCATGAACGCTGCTCAGGGAAACAGGCATGCAAAGTATACTTTGCTCATTTTAGGTAGATATCTACACGGTCTCAGACATAGGTATATTCCATAAATGTGCCTTACTTTGTTCCCTCAGAATAATAAGCCATTTACTACCTAGAACACACCACCAAGCAAAAGTTTGCTTTACTTAATTTTGCCTATTCATACAGCACACAACACCATCCATCCATAGTCTCTCCCACATTCAGTCGTATACCCAAGTACGACGATATGATGATGATGATGAGGAAACGATGACGAAGAGCTGTCTGCTTTTCCCCACAATAATAATGCTACTGCAGAAAGAGTGCAGAATGTACACAAAATTATGTGAATACAGAAAATTCAGACAGTGTCTAGTTCTCCACATCAAATCCCATATATTCTACCCTCAGTAACATCACTATATAGATTCATATTATATTTTTTTGTACAGAAAAAAAGAAGCTTTTGAGTCGAGAAGGTAATTTTTGCCTTGCCAGACGAAATGCAAGAGAGATGATGAGATATTGGTAGATCATAAATAACACAAACAGAAATATATACACTTTAGCTATAAATTTCCCTGTTGGAACTACGCTACATTTCGATCTTGATGATATGATTATATGCTACCTATTCATATTATGACATGACATGATGAAAATATTAGCTCATTACAGAGACATTCTGAGGCAAAAAGCCCAAGCTCAGGTTTAAATTGGCGTCACCTTCAATTTTAATCATAGGCAAAGGCAAACCTCCTGCTAATAATATGTTTGCTATGCAGCAGTCAACTTTCTACTTGTATCTTACGTAATGTGCAATATGTGCATGGAGATTGGATACATATTTTCACACGTCATATTTCATTACATTTTCTACAACAACAATAACAACATGCATGCTCTCTCCCCGCTTGCATCAGCCCTTTCCTGCACAAACCATCATCATCTCATCATCGCCTTTTGCCGATTGCATAGAGCGAAAAAAATATTCCAAACATTACTTGACTCCTCACGAGAGAGCTGATGATGATGATGATGATTATAGGAGCACAGACATCAGGAGGTTTTTGAGTCCGTCTTTGCTCGGAGTTGCAGAAGAACCGGAGGAGAGAGAGTGAACTCTCAAGCTGGGATAGATCCTCTCAAGCAAACGCTGCTTCTGCTGCTGTTAGTTTATTGAAAAGTACCTATAACAACTCTCTCGAAAGATGCAGTGTGGTTGGAGGAAAACTAATAGAAAATATGAATGTATGTATGTATGAGAGGAAGCTCGAAAGAGTTCATCATCATCGTCATCATCATGGCTGGTGGTGTTGTTGCTGGATAAGTTAAAAACATTTTGTTTTTCTGATGGGGACTACTGGCTAGTTACTAGCGGAGAGGAGAGGAACATTATGCATGTCTTCTTGTGTGATTGCCAATGCTAGAGCTTGGAAAGGTTTTTTTAGGTAGATATTTGTTAAAGGACAACAATACCAGTCTAGCAACAGCACCAAAGTTCCTTTTTGCGTTTGCTTGAAAACCCTTCTTTTTTCTCATCGGTTATCTTATCTGCATCTGAGCATCTATATGCATATTAGCCTGTAGTTTCGGTGGTGTGACTCCAAACTCCATATTAAAAGTATATGCATATACCTGATGATGAGAGGAGTTGAGAGAAAAAACATATTATGTCTTGCAGTTTCTTATAAAATTCATTCGCATCTTAAGAAGGGGGGAAAAGAGTTTAACCAGAAATGCTTAAATGTTACTGCTCCCACTCACTCCCAATTCATTGTGTCTATTTTCGTGTGAACTAATTTGGATTTCACTGCTAATGGGAATGGGACGCTTTTCGGGGTATTCCACCGCCCATCAGACCCAGACAGATATTTAAAAAATTGAAAATATCTAGCCAGGTACATCACCACAATGCATTATCATATCAACACTGATAGTTTTTCGTGCGGCAGCCTTATTTCAGGAGAAAGCTATTCTTAATTCACCCATAAGTTTCATGATATGGGGTGAGGGAAAGGAAAAATATTTTCGTATGTACATTTTATCTAGAATCTAGACTAGCCCCGTCGTCCAGAAGACGGGTGTCTATGTCAGCTAGAAACAAAAACAGTCCTTTTTGGTTGATGGGCGGAATTGCATTAGAAAACTGCATGTTTATCTTCTTGGAACTCTTGGCTGACTTTACTTTTTCCGAGAACACATATCCATACCTATTTGCACCTCTACCCTATGCTGGTGTCATACCTATATATCTACATTAATACTCCAAAAAACCAACTACTGAAGCGTCTCTTTTTCTTCTCTGACCATCGCATTGCATTGTGGTGTCGGAAGATCACGAGCATCGCCACGGAAAAAAGTAAAACGCCTCTGCTGCCTTCACCTCTTCCTTAAAAACTTTCATTCTATCGGCTTATTCTCCTTGCAGTATCATATCATCACCCAGAGCCACACGCACCAACTAGTTTAGTACTTTAACCGTATCAACAACAACATCAACGAGAAAATCGTCACCTTTCTCCCATTCTCTTTGCTATTTTTGCTATCTATTTCACAAATTATTCTATCCGCCCTTGCAATTAAATCGATAAATCATCAAAACTGCCTAAGGATAATTACATGATCACTATGATCAGCTTTCATATAGAATAGAGCCAAGTACTCTGCTCGTATTTCAGAAACAATCAAAAGACAATTCAGAGCCGAGAGTCGTGGAAAGATGCAAGGGAAACAAAATGCATCCTTCTTTCTCTTTTTTCCCCTTGTCCTGTCCGCATGATTTCTTAGCTTAGCTATAAGTAAGGCACATATAGAATTATATCTATAAAAAGTATGAAAGCTTTTTTTGTCTCCTACTAAAAAAACTCATGTGTTCCTATGCCGTCTTTTTTTTGCATCATCAACCCTCTCCATTCCCAACATATCCATTCTTTTGCAGTTAACAACAGCGGAAGGTGGAGGAGAGGGACAGTGAAGCCGAGCCACTGCATAGATGAATAGGATGATGAGGAGATAATAGAGGACGCAGACAAGATAACCAAAAAGGATGATGGCATGATGATGAGATGTGAGTTGGTCCGAACAAAAATACCCTAAAACTAGCATCATCCCACTACTCCACACACTAACATAAGAACACGCTTCAGTTTTACAGTTCAGACAAGATTTTTAAAATGACATAAAGCAGATGATGATAACCCTGATCATAACTATAACTATTCATGACACATACAGAGATGCATAAATATTTACTTATTTTTGTGCATTCATCCCCTTGACTGACTGACAATATTTGAGACAGCAACCACATCATCTCATGAGCATCATCATGGATATTCCTTAACCAACACCCGATATGAAAGTGAGAGAAAAAAATTGAAAATGATGCATGCTACAGACCCCATGTCTAATTATAGTTTTCGTGTTGTGCAGGATGCGATGACGCTGTATGCACTTTCCCTATGCATAAAATAGCTCCAGTGCAGCGAACGGCTAACACATCTTCAAGAAGTTCAGGGAAGGACAACAGCGACAGTGCAGAAGACAGAAGAGGTTTTGATTTCTTCGAGAGTCTCAGTTTTGCTTGTCGAAACTTATGGTGCAGGAACTACCCAGGACGCGGACTCTCGCCACTAGACAGACGCTCTGCGCTGATGTGGTTGCTGCTGGCTCAGATCACTGCAGCTGCAACCATTATCCTATGTCCCTGGATGCATTATTATTAAGAAAGGAGGCGTTTTTATGCGCTGCGCCAGTAACAGCACAATTCACGAGAGAAAATATTGTGCATTTAAAAAACTCTCCTTTTGGGCTGCTTTGAGTGTTGCATAAATATAATGGGGATGATGAGATGGTATACCTCGTATTTCCATGTATGTAATCTCATCATCATCATCAAGGCATTTTATGCATCAACTCGGTTAGATGGACAACCCATTATAAAGTAACTTTACTCCATACATAAATGGTATTATAGAGAGAAACCATTGCATCATCATCCCCCTCAATAAAGTAGATGTACAATACTCATTATCGATGTAAGGTAACTCTGACAAAAACAGCAAGTTACGAAATGGTATCTCGTTAAGGTAAGGCTTTTCTAGTTCATATTTGGTTCAGCTTTTCAGATGAATCATCAGTGCAATATTTGCAGAATTTGGGGTTCTGCTAATCCCAAGTTCCACGGAAAAGAAACTGAGAGAACCCTTTTGTTTCCATCCGCCCTCACATCTTGCAGTCCTTACAAAATGGTGCTTGCATGCCGTACAAAGAAATGGTAACCGCAAAATATGGACATGGATGAGCAAAAATGCAATAAAAGTTTTTTTTTCAGAATTGAGTATCTGAAGGGAGGGGGAGGGGAGCGAGATGAGAATTCGTTGACCCCATATTCCTACCAATTTTTACATACTTTTCCAGTATCAGCTTATCCGCAACTCATGCAGGTGATGCAATGAGCGTTGATGAAGATAATTTGAGTGGAGATAATAACGAATGAATTACAAATGGCACATGTTTGTTCTGCGAGCGCTATCACTGGAACAGCGGAAGCCGTCAATAAAGTGCATCCCCAACCGGAAGCGAGAAAATAGAGTATTGCGATTTCGGGAATCCCGTGCCATATGCCATGAATGATTCTCATTAAGTCATCATGTCATCATCATATCATAACTCATAATGAGCAATATGAACATCAGGAAGTAACTAACTATATCATTCATTCACTCATTCCATGCGTAAATGTAATGATCTCTCATATCATATACCTGATAATAGTAATAATTTACAAAGTTGATAAGAAGTGTCAAGAGAAAACTCTCCGTTCTCATTTACTTTATATGGCCATTTTATGATTTTTTAGCATGTCCGCGCCTTATTTCCCTGAATTAAAAAAATGAGCATTGAAAAGGAAAATTAATCAAGGTGAGGAAGTGACATTTCGTCCTGTCTGGGTTTCTTCTAGTCTAGACGGAAAAAACTGTCGCGCGATTGCGATAATGCTTCGATATTTAGTTGTTACTTGTTAGGCAGTACTTTTATCGCATCACTCAAAATTCAACTCATCAATCAGAATAACATCTCGATAACTGAGTCGCGAGTCATTTTTAAATATTGATTTTGACTCATTGATACTTTACCAAGGGCAGTGCTCACAATAACAAAAGAGGCATGCACAATAGCGCTGGCGTAACATAGCTTCAAAAGATTCATGTATCTACACATTCAAAATGATAATGAAATGAAATCCAGTCTAACTAGATTTATTTAGGTTTATATAGTTAAAATTTAATGAATTCAAACAGACAACAGATGGCTATATAAATTTAAATTACAACAATCATAGTACTTGTTTGTTTGTTTTTATGAGTGGATCTGCTGAAGGAATTATAACTAAAGTAATGAATTGGAATTACTAACTGTGCGAATTCATCTAAGCAGATTGACAATAAAATATTAAATATGTCTCTACATAAATACTAGTAAGTAATCCAGAAATAAAGCATCTAATCTAGTTAATCCAGTACTAATATCTCCAATGCTTTTCCCTCCTCAAATTCTACTTTACATTTACAATATTTACATTTTTTAATTAATCCGAACTAGTCATAATGTAATAATATTATCTTGAAGCCGAACACCAATTTGGAAATAATTAAATTAAAACGATCTAATTAAATTAATATTAAAAACGAATTCAGATAATAAAATAAAACTCACCTTTATCGCTAGTCAAATAATCATTTAAACCAAATGTCAGCCAACAAAACAACTGACTTCAAAATCCAAAAATTGGCAACAGGAGAGCACTAATGATCACGATCACTGTTCTTTTTTGACATGAGGTTATAAGCATGATAAATTGATGTCATTGATTGGTAAATTAACTTCGACAAAACCCCCTTAATGTTTGGCGTCTTTGAGTTTGAGGTGGAACATTTAAGTCACAATAAGTTGGGAATTTTTCATCAAGGATCTTCTTCACATGTGGCAATAAATCATAAATGCCGGATGCACTTTATTTTTTACTAATCAACAATAGCTAGTTCAATGAATTTAGTTAGTGATTGTAACAATCGCAATTTTGAACAGTCTATTTCACAATAACTTCATCAGCTGTCATATGTCAGCTTGACTCCTTTCTCGCCCCTCCAATTCTTCGAACTCGGTAACTCACCTTATGATTTGATAAGAAACCTGATAAATCTATTGTCACTCCGGAAGCTATCCTCTTGAAAATCTCCAACCATCCAAACAATGAAGTAAAGTCCATGCCTCTTTGATAACTCCTCCCCTCCTCATTCCTCATTCACCTCCAACCTTTCGTTTTCTAAAAAAGTTAAAATCTCCTCCTCCCCCTTAACTTTTTTCGTTTTTTCTTCACCGAAACGAGATTATGTTGATTGAAGACATTAAAATTTCCGAACGATACTTGAGCTTAATTCACCTGATACTCACGAATCTCCAACAATCAGCCAACAATGGAGAGGTAAACTTATCGAACGTACTTGTGGACGTTGTAATTGTTGTGATTTCTCTGTTTTTACGCGGGTAGATACCTTCCGACTTTCCGAAGCAGCTGAGGTTTGAGGTTGCTCACCTTTCGGGCGCCCTACTGCAGCAGCTTTGAAGAAGCTTGGCTTAAATGCAACTTTTAGATGCATTTAGCTCCATCTGCTGGGAAAAAGAGGCTCTACTAAAATCCGTCCTGAGGCATGCACTGCAGCCGCGAAACAATGCAGATTGCATTTTTTTTTGTGAAGGTTGCCGGTTGTGCTGAAGGAGTTGAGAGCAGAGGACCCAACGCCCCAGACTTTGTTTGGAAATTGAGATTTATGATGACGTATCTTCAATGAAATTTGCAGAGTTGATTATTGCAATGATAATCAAATAATTTTAATGAATAATCTGTTACGTATTTAATCTAATGAAATAAGTGCAGAAGGTCAAATGCTAAAATTAACGTTAATCATTTTATAATAATTTTCTATTATATTGCGTTTCATAATGCAAATAAAATGCCATATAAATCTTCAACTCGTAATAGTAATGTAATCCTTTTAAAAAGTACTATAATTAACTTTGATTAAATAATTTTTTATGCATGAGCATTGAAAAGAGCATTGGATGAACAGTTACGGTATGTTGTATATAGTAATATATAGTTTAATTTAAAATTGCTTTATTTAGATTTTTCGAGTTAATCATAACACAAGATATAAGAGATACGAAGTGCGCTCATGCCCATTTCCCACATAAAGGTCTGGAAATTGTAATTATGGTATACAAGTAAATTACGTAGTGCTTACAAACGTAAAAGTACAATTTAACAGTTCCAAACTCGCAAACCAGGCAGAGAAACAAAATATTCAATATGATAATAATCATTTATAAGGGAGAATGCTACTATTTTATTTTCAACATTCGTTTTCTAGTTTTCTCCAGCCAGTGCTTAAAGCTTCGTTGCCTCTCTTGAACGGAGCTTTTCCCCTTGCGCTTCAATTTAGGCTTTAACATCATAAAGCTCTTTGACTTCCGCTTTTCTTTATTTGTGGTACTAGCATGAGGATTCATCCTGCCCTTGCGACGGCCGAACTTTTCCCGGTCTTCTTGTCCTTTCTAGTAGAAAAATAAACACAGGAAGTCAGAACATGAAGTGATAGACAACAGACATACGCATCAATAATAATAAAATATTTAGTGTCATGATGGAGTCATCGTCGACATCATAACAATAATTTAGCTTACTTTAACTGTTTCAAGTCTTGATTCACGGTCGTGAGCCCGTCTCTTGTGAATATTTTCAATTGCTCCAAGATCCACCAGTTCATCACTAGGAAAAAATGAACAATCGTTATTTAAATATGCCTTTAAGGATATATGATACATAAATAAATGAATAAATCATATCATAATAGAATGGTAAAATAGGTTATACACTTACACTTGTTTTGAAACGCTATCCAAAGCTTCTGAAGCCTTTCGCTTCTTTGCACTCCCTTTCTTCGCCCCGACAACTTGCTTCTGCATCTGGAGCTTTTCCATCTTTTTGAAATCTTCATCTGTGAGGATTTGAGTCTGTGTGAGTTCAATAGCTTTCAATCGCCTTGCTTGTGGGTCAAGTTCTTCCTCCGCTCCATCCTTGTCCTTTGCATTGGCTTTCTTCGTCTTTTTCAGCTCATTTTTACTTGACTGCTTGGCCTTTGCTGTCCCTTCAGACTCAACTTGGCTGCTTTCGTCTCCATCTCCATTACTCTCGTTATCACTTTCACCTTCATCCTCTTCCTCCTCCTCTTCTCCGTCATCCTCCTCTTCCTCCGAATCATTTGCGTTGTCCTCAGAACCGGAAACATCAATCCACTCCTCGCTGCTGTCACTGTCGGCTCCTTCGTCGTCCACTCCAGAGTCATCTTTTCCATTGTTTCCAATCAGAGCCTCCGCTCCTGGAATCAACTCCACTGCATTCAGTTCCCCGTATCCTCTTGCTTTCTTTTCTACCGTAGCGATTGTAGGCTTTCCCTTGTCTCTTTTTTGAAGCAGTTCCGGGTTAATATCCCTAAACACATGGATCAGCGATCTGGCAGCCATCATTACACTCTTCTCCTTGTAAATCTTGTAGTGACCCAGGTCCTGCAGCATGTCCCTCGACATTGCTAATGGGCAACGACTGCAAATCTCCCGAATTGCGTTAAGCCCCACAGCCATCACATCAGCAGAGTTCCGCTCTGTCACAAAGTTGTTGACTATGGCCTCCAAAATAGTTTCAATATTTTCGGGAGGAACAAGTTGATGAGCAGCTTGAGCCACGCACTGCAATATCTTAGTGACCTCCCTTTGGTGGGGTCGTAAGAAACGGCAGACATAAGGATAAAAATTCAATAGAATTAATTCATGCACTCCAACCAGTCTAGCAACCAGCTCCAGTGTCAGCAACTTCCCTTCAAACTGATCATGTTGGGTCGACATTTGCTTAAATAGTTTCTCTGAAAACCCTTGGGGATCGTAGATAAGATGGAGGGCAGAAAAGTGAAAGCTTTCTGTCTTCCTCTTCTTTTTCTTCTTCTTAATCATGGTTTTGAGCTTCTCAAATGACTTTTCTCGCTTTCGTGTCTTCTTGTTCACCCTGTTTGCCATCATCATTTCCTTTGGATTTGGGAGTTCATCATCCGAATCGCTATCCCCATCCTTCTCGTCCTGATTACTCGACAGGAAAAACTTTACAGCGGTTATCATCACTGAGGGGACCTTTGAAAGACAAGCTTCTGCAATGACATTCACACATTTTGCATCATTCCAAATGTTTTTGTGATACAGGTCAATCATGATATTCAGGGATATCTTTGCCGTCTTTGAATGGCTGTTGTTCACCATCTGGAACATAAAGTTCTGCAAATATGTGTTCAATCTGTTATTCCTCTTTTTCGTATTGATGTTCTTAATATCTGCAATTATATTTAGTTGAAGGGTCTTTCTCAGCCTTTTATCGGGGCATTGGAACAGCTTGAAGAAGAGCGGAAGTAAGTCTGTTGGCTCCAACAGGTTCTTGTTTCGGAGGAGGATCAGGGTCCTGCAGAATGCCATTCTGTTGTCGGGATGCATTTCCCAAGCGTGCTTCTCCAGTGCATCCATCAACTTTTGGGGAAATCCTGTGAGCTCCTCGGTGTAGCAGTGGGACACCTGGGCGAGAAAGGTCATGAGCTTATCAATCTCCTCATTGTACTGCTCACTCCGCTGGTCGTGATAAGTGATGAAGGCTTCGTAGACTGCTTCAAAATGCTCCTTTTGCTGTAAAAACTCGGCCTTGTAACTTTCAGGATCCCGTTTCACCAGATTCTGGAGCTGGGGCAGGTTCAAAGGTAACTGATTGCTGACGCGGCCTGACATTTTGTGTCACTAAATGTTTCACTTTCACTTTGATAACGTGTGACTAGGTGCAGGCTGCACTAAGTCGACATGTGTCAACAATTAAAAATAACAATTAAACAAATTATTTAGCGACCAGTCACGCTTATCTTTGGAAGATGCTTTGTGCTTTCACTGTTTTTCTATCTGCATTCTGCATGTCTTTAGCCACAAGCACGTTTTGTATATTGTATGCAGGCAGGGGATATTTAAAAGGCAACGAGAGTGCGCTAAGAAATAACAAAATTACGGGACAGTGTGATACAACTTTATGCACTTGCAAGCAAGCAAGGCTTCTTGCTCGCAGCAATTCAATAAGGCACATGGTTTCACCTTTCCTTTGTTCGCTAAGCGTCGTTATTGACTTCATTTTGCTTTCTCCGTCTCAATAGCTTTGCAAAGGCATGAGCAGTTACAACGGCAGATTATGATCATATCAACTAATTGTTATTGTTTGACTGATTTTGTGGTTAAAATGGTATAGGTGAGTAGGTAGATGCAGTAGATGGGAAAGATTCTAAGTTAATGACGGGGTTCGTGAATTGAACTACAACTTTCAATTTTGTATTCGCTTTATTTTTGCTCATACGTAGTAAAGCTTCTTTATTTAAAATATATCAGTATGTACAAATAGGTAGATAAAATATATACAGTAAGATTATTACTTTTACCGGTGTAATTTTACAAACAAATTCACGAGAACATTCATGGAATGCCTTAACTAGAAAATAATTATAGATTTAATAATTATCATAATCATCATATCGGGCAGTTCTCTTGCAGTTCCCATTTTGCATTTTCTTATAGCCTGGCTTACACCTCAAGTCAATCACAGCCGAAGAAAAGTCTTTCGAAGGACGTCTCGGTGGCTCCTCCATACATTGAGGCTCATTCTTCCGGTATGGAAAGTAAACCTTCCAATTCTCCTGTCCTACGGAGCAGAATGTAGCATAATATTCCCCCGTCTTGTAGCACTTGCCCTTGTACCTGAACCAAAACTCTTGGGAAAGTTCATTGTCATCCGCTCCCTGAGGACAACTCCGAGAAGCGCAGTGAGGGTATCCATCCCTGTCCAAGATAAGCCATTCGCTATAGCGGCAAGGACCTCTGTGGTATAAAAAGTAGCACCTGTCATGTGGCTTCCAGTAGGCCAGTGGTCTTGCCACAATTCCACTATCTATGACGCAGTCACAATCCCCATAAAGGGAGTTGACCTCCTCCTCATAAAATTTCATGTAGGCTCCACAAGGCGAGCGTCCGAAGCCCCGTTTGTAGCATCGGCCATCTGGGCGGTAGAGAAGGTAGGTGTTGTTTGGACATACTTCCGTTGGTCGGTTATCGATAATCACCACACTATTTGGGAGTAAAAATCAATGTATCAAATCACCACGTTAATTTCAATAGAATTTCCTTAAATTCACATTAAAGTTTGTCTGACAACTTACATGGCATATGGAGGCTCCTCAGCTTCATCATCGTACAGTTTCCGTTCTCGATTCCCTCCAAACTCATTTCCCCGGCCCTGATCAACTTTGGATGGCGACGGTCTCGGTCGTTGATTTCCTGTATTTAACTGAACTACTTTACGTCCATTATTAGGCTTTTCCCTTTCCGAAAAGTAAATGTTCATTTGCCATTCATCATCTACAACAATCCCAATTCCACGACCGCGCGGGTAGGATCGTGGGGCTAAAGTCGGTGGTGGTGCTGCTTGTGGCGGTGGTGGATACTGAACAAAATTTCTTGGTGGAATTGGTGGATATTCGGACTCTGGTGGTGGAGGACTATTGTACCTTATTCTGTAATTAGCTAATGAACCACTTGGATGATAGGGGTTGGCTTCAATTGAGCTCCCGGCTTGACTCCTTTCGGTGGTATCCCCTTTCGTAGGAACGGCATTGTTCAGCGTTCCAAAATATTGGACGCTTCCTCTCGTTGACACCGGCTCATTATAAGGAGGGTGATTATGCTGTCTGTACTGAGGCTCGATATTCCTTTGCTCGAAATAGCCCCCTTCTACTTGTGTGGTCGGATATAGCGCTGACGCGGAGTGATCTTGATCTTCATAATAATCATAGTCATTGTTGCGATGTTGTGGATAATACTGAGAATGACTTACAGTTTGTATTCCTAGAAATATACAGAGTATGGTTGAAGACATAAATCGCACACAATTCATGATTTCCCTGTCATGAAGAAAGTGAGCAAAAAACTATTTTAAAATGAACACAGAAATCCACTGTACACGAAAGTAAAGTCGATTCATTTTAAATGATATAAAAAAGTCACGTTCCTCCTTTCTCCACCGTAAATTCAAAGTAGACTGTCAATAAATAAATCATTTTACTTAATGATTTTTTTCACTGAATGTTCAACTGTCAGATTAGTTTTAATTTCAGCTTTAATACGATTATTTTGGATTCCTTGCACATTTCACCATCACTGCTTGTCTGCATCTAATTTTATAATAGGTTTTTTCCCTACCTCATTTCTCTGCGTATTACTTAATCGACTTGCCCAAGCAATCCAGAACATTGAGCTTCCAACTACACCTTGTTTCCTAACTTGTAACAAACTTGGCTGGAAAATTGCTAAATGCAAAGCATGAAATCATCATCTCTGACCTTCGCAAAATACCAAAAATTACCCTTTTTTAAACAGAAACCCTGGCAGGTTTTTTTAGAAAGATGTTTTTTTTATATAAGTATGTGTGTTGCAAAGGTAATGTAAGGTAAGTATCACAAATGGGTATTGAAACTGGACCTCTGGAGAAGAGCCATGAATGAGAGAAATGATGATGGAAGGTGAAGCTGGACAAGAATCATGAAGACTGCACGTAGTCAAAAGGAGTTATTAATCAGTGGAGGCTCAGCATTTTTAAATTTGTGTTTTGACTGCTTCTTTAAATGGATTCTTAATGCTACTAAAGTGTGAAGTTCAGCATGCAGAAAGACAGTTCTCGCTCATCACCATCTTCTCAAAGAAGTTATGGCATAAACTATGCATATTTTTTTGGGAGAAACTGATTTTTTCCCTGCAGTTTACTGACGACGAAGACGCACGTAAGAAGAAAGAATGAAAAGAAGTAATTATTTTCTGGTTAGAGATTTCTTCGTCTTTTTTTATAAACTTCTTTAAACAACGTAGCATAGACCTTAGGCACTGGAATTATTATTTCAAGCTACCTAAGTAAAAATAAGATCGCCTTAATTCAGAGTTTACGGATGGACACGCATGGACTCACAGACCATGAAGAAGTTTTTGGTAGGAATGGACCATATTATTCTCATAATATGCTTTGCTAATCTTAAAATAAGCAATGATATAAAAGATCTCCTTTAAAAAGTACTAAAACTGTCGAGTTTGTTATCTAACTGGAACCATTTGCACAGTTCATTTTTTTCTTGATGAAAAGAGCAGAGTCTAGTCACTCTACTTAAAAGCATTTTTCTGAGCAGGAATGTTGAGATTGATTCGGCACACTTTTTGCTCAGCGTTTTATGGCCATTCCAATTCGTCTTATCCATTTCCAACTTTTGTTATCACATTGGGCTTAATGGAGTGAGGGGTACAATTCGCATTTTTTCCCATTAAGCCTAATGCAATGCAACAATGGAGGATTTTGCGTAAAAATATGAACTTGTTTTTAGACAAGATGATGCGTGTAGCGGAACAGATATGTGAAGAGTCTCTGGTTGGGCTGGAGCTCGATAGAGTCTCATGGAGAAATGGTATTAGTCATACGTGATTGCCACACAATTACAATTACAACTATAGCCTATAAACGCTAAGGAAAAGTTAAATAAATATGCGCAATGCATAAAAAAAAGCTGACTTCCAATTAGTGTACTAGGTATGTATTTATTCAACTTACTGTGCAGTAATTCAGTTAAAAAGATTTGATGATCTTGAGAATGATATGATCGGAGGAACAAACGGGGAAACCCTGTTTCTGTTGTTCTGTTAGGCTATAAAATCTGCAATAATGTGTATAATACACGGGTACACACTTTATGTCTATTTCTGAACAAGTTAAATTCTATAAACTAGAATGCAAAATTTGGCACTGGAAATTTTTTCGCAACTCCTACCATATTATACTTGGTAAACATTTATATCAATTCCTATAAGCTATATATATGGCTGGTCTATATATATAGTCTATCTTATGTAAAGTTGTTATGAAATGATGACCAGTGGAAGTACCAGTTTATGTAATTTTATTACTCTCCTTTTCATATTTTTTTATACTACAGCGAAACTTTTGATGATGAGGCGGATGTGCGTCATATGGAAGAGCTACATAGAAATAGCATACATTATTAGTGGGATTGAAGTTGAAGGTCGTCAACCATAAATACATATCAACCCCCGCTCATGTCATGAAATGATAAACCTGATATATAGTAAAACCGAGAAATATACACACACAAACATCCATCACTTCCATTTCAATAATAACTCAGAGATTTCCTTTAATTCACGTCATTCATACCGCTAAATTTTTGATTGTATTTCATTTTTATTGAAAGTCAGCAATTGGTGAGCACTCATCTCCAACTCGCTTATGACCCTGAGGACACGGTAGTGTGGCTGTGGTTCCAACAGACCCACATCCAAAAGCACCTGGTTTTTTAGAGCAGAATGGAACGGGAAAAGTTCGCAAAAATCTGACGTATTCATCTGACTTGCAGTAGCCTTGAGTGAATGTCTGATAACAAGTGCCATTCCTTTGGAAATGGAATATGTCAATGCTTGCGATGGAGTAGGAGAATTGAAGTTCAGGCTCAATTTTCTCCAATGGCTTTCCCAGGCAAGGGTTGGAAGAGCACTCTGATTGGAATGTCTTTCTATTCATGATGAGCCATTGGCCATGATTACACGGTCCCTTTGAATGCAATGTATTTTTTTTTTAAATTTAAATGTGATTAATATTGATGTTAGAGAATTTGAATATCTAGACCTATTTTCTCACTTGATCGTAAGCAAAGTAACATCGATTTAACTTTGGCCAGTTGAGGATTGGTCGATGAAAGTCCACGTAGAACCGACAGTTGTCGTCATTTATGCAATCGCAAATTCCATAGGGAGAGCCTGGAGAGCTCGGATAGAAATACATGAGTTCTCCACATGGAGGATTCGTCTTGTCTGGAGGAGATATTGTGAAACTGGCACTTTCATAGCAGGCCTGGGTATCATTATGAAACAGTTTTTTGGTTCCACAATTGCCTGCTTTTGTTTGATTGGTTTGGTGCATGGAACTTCTCGAAACTCTGTTGATTAATATGAAAAAGTATCTTAAACAGTCACATTTTACCTACCTATATATTTACTATATATAACTTACGTTGAAACTGATGATGTTACATTTGCACTGTAGCATGTTACAGCAATCAAAGCAAAAACGAAAATGTAACCAATAAAATGGGACATGGTGTTTTAAATTATATGTAAATATAAAAATAATCAAGATTTATTCAAAATTTTCAATCTCACAAGAAAACCTGCAAATACATGTGACACTTTTCACACTTTTCAGTTAAATGGGCATACCTACAACCTATGACTGACTACTGACTGATATATTCTGTTAGCTTCTTCTGAGACCATTGAGATTCAATGAAGCTTCATGCAACAACCCTACATAGAAAACAACAAGTCGACAAATTAATTCCGTATGAATTTCATTATCATTTTTTTAAAAAATAACCTGCTTGAAAAGTCTTGGTTTTTGCAATGTCTCTAAATATGAACATGCTTATTCTGATTATCATTAGAATTTATAATCAAGGTGAGCTGTATCACATTTCCTTAAAAAAATATTTTGCAGGTCAAGACCACACAGACCGATCCAACCAAGAGCAACAAAGACAAATAGTCCAAAGACCTTTTCATAGATTTATACCATAGTAGATTCATGTAGCAGTTATATATTTTTGCAAAAAACATTTTGTCGAATTCTACAAAAATTAGGCTGCATCAGCCGGGAATCGAACCCGGGTCGCCCGCGTGGCAGGCGAGCATTTTACCACTAGACCACTGATGCTTACTTAAGATTGGTAGGGAAAAAACTGGGTTTTATTAGACTAAAACCGTCACTTTTGAATGCAATTTGCTAAGCATAGTTTTGAAAGATTTTAACTCAAAAGCACAACACTCGTTGCAAGTGTGCTGGTGTATGCAATTGCTTTTGAAACCGTGAAGGAAACAAGATGAATGCGTTTGAATAGTCTTTGTTGCATGTGTTTTTGTTTTTTGAAAGGTGGCATTATCTGCAACAATGTAATATTACTAAAGCTCTAGACCACACACATTTTTCATGCTATGTATTATGTATCACGTCATATTATTGTATGACTGCAATAATTTAATGCAATACAGAAATGGGAATCTGGAAGAAACCAGTAAAAGTCAGATTAGATTTATTCAATTGGGATGGGAAATGGAAGAATCCCTAAGAGATTATAATTTCTTTTGTCTCAAAGAAACCTGGGGTTAAATTTTCGTTTTACAGGGTTGGAGTTGGAAAATAATTGATACACTGATAGATAGCCGAAGTAATGACGGTTCTAACGACAAAGTTCCAAGCCAGGCTATGAACTTTCCGATTCAAAAAAACGGATTGTTAACCCAACCGTTGGATTATAATCTAAGACAAGATAGGGTCTTCCAAGACAAAGAAAATGATAGTGTGGATAACACGACGTGGTACGCAATACGCAAATCCAACTTTGCTGTTTATAAAACTGGTGTTTAAAAACAGTTTTGTTTTTAATCGTATGTAAAGGTTTTTATTCCTATACCGGATTGTAAATGGAATAAGCAAAATTTGTTTTGCAATATGACAGGTATCAGTCCACTTTATTCAAATGATTGATCGGTGCACCTCTCTCAAATTAGATTAAAGTTGTTCATATTTAACTTTGAATGATTCCAATTTGTCTATAATAAGAATATAAATGAAATATTTTATATTTAAAAAAATGTAGTTATTCAGCAAGTTATTTTATTATTTGGATGTTGTATCTGTTAGAAATTCAGATACAATGAACAACCTGATAAATTGATCATCATAAGTTATATTCAGTAAAAATTGTATGTGGGTATTTGCAAAATCTGCCGGGTGAGCATTCAAAAAAGCTTTTGCATCCTTATCAGGTTCTCTTCTCACACGATACTCTTAATCCTCAAGACATACCTGGATAGAAAACAAAAAGTTTACAAACGATTTCAAAATTGAATGCTAAAATAATTAGTTGTAAAATTTGCTAATTTCTATTTAAATATTCTGCTTACGTCCAAGAATACTTCATGTACACACTGTCCTACGTCCATAAATGTGACGCAAGTAGGATCATCATTTCCCTGCAATTAATAAAATTAATCAAGGCTATAAAAGGTAATAAAAATGACTGAGATTTAAGGCTATGGAATCTGTTTGTTTGGTTCTATAGTCACAATGCTATTGCAGGATCAAGTTCACAATCATGGCCATCATCAGTTATAAAATTATACAAAAGTATTAAGTAGAATCTGCCCCAGTGTTTGCTGCTGGGACCTGGGCCATAAATTTGAGTAATCAAATAGGGAAAGTTCAACATTGGTCTGGACTCAAACCAATGAAAAACACTGTATTCAAATGAACCCGGAGACACCCTGCTTAACATGACGGAGTGTCGATATTCCATCTACGATGCACTGATTTGTAACCCTCGATAACTCATCCCCATCAACAACTTGACTGGGTGACAAATATTGGAAACGGGATCCAACAATCTGATACAACGCACCAAGTATGAAAAAAACTTAACTCATGACCCATAAAGAGCTGACAAGAGAGCTGCCTGATCTCTAAGAAGGGAATATTCTGCCGACTACGCGTTCACCCCTACATAATTTTTATAATACACCTCACCATATTTTTTTAATGACATTTTCATCTGTAATGCCAATTAATGCCAAAGGAAACGACGTCTTCCACCATCTCTTTATCTGCAAACTATTTTAACACTTACTAAACGAGACTTTTGCAAATCACTACTAAAAATTTACACATTTTTCAAACACTACGCATTAATATGCAGATTTACAACATATTCTATTAAAATTAGAATGTCCTATCTTTAAATACAGACTAATGTAAACTTACTATCATTACCAATGTAAATACATATTGTATGTGTATACCTATGTATATATTTTTTTTTACTTTTTATGTCCCTGACCCTGAGTAACAGTCGGTAAAGATTAACTATTTTGAAACTAGAACTATTTTGACGGAATTAATTATGTCATTAATAACATCTATTATCCATTCAACGTGGTCAAAAGAGGGAAACTGGGCCAAGATTAGTTTCAAAATAGAGTCAATTTTTAACGATTATTAATGAAACGTGTAACAGCTAAAAATAAGAAATGTCTGGTAATGAAATCTGTGTGTTCAAGACTTATGATCACAACGCACCTTTACTTTGTCTCCGTGCTCTTTGATACATTTGTCAACTCCGTCAATCAGCGGCTTCCGTACCTGTGAAAAAATTAGATCATATTTACTGGTTAGATATATGATGAAAGGTATTTTGGTAGAGGAGAAAATCTCCCAATGTAAGGCTTGATCGTAAAAGTGATTCCACTGAGAGATCATTGTTGTCGATTGTTATTATCAGAAAAGGTTCTGAAGTGGTCAAATAATATATGTAAATTCCATTACTGTCAGTTATTTAAGTATTTTAAATAACAAATCTTGTTAAATTTTACATTTATATATTATGTTCCCAATATTATTTCAAATTTAATTAGAATAGTTAGTCTCACTTTTTCAGGCATCAGTTCCTCGATGTATTTCAGAGCCTTCTCATGATTGATTTTTCCGTCTGCTGTCATCTGAAACATCAAGTTTTTGTATGTTTTTATACCATCGACATTGTTTAGAAATATTTAGAAAACCGTTTATTTTGTAATTAAGATTATTTTACCATGTCTTTCTTCTCTAATAGACACACCCCAAAGCACTAATATATATTAAATAAAAATTTATTAGTCATTCATCTGGCGTTATGGAATGAAATATTTGTACTACTTTCAATGGGGCAATATCCAATTTCATACTGCTAATTTGTCGGCCGGAATTTTCCAAACACTTTTGATTCCAGCAGCTTCCAAGCATTCTGCAATCACTGCCTTTTGATGCTCATCCAGCTTAATTTCTTCCCCTGCACAGTGCGTTTCCTCTTGACAGTACACACTCTGGAATCAACCCAGATAAGCGTTGTTATAAAGTACTTTTTATCAAGAATATCCAAGAATTCAGTTTGTTTGTTAACTTACGCAAAGGCCCACAAGGAGGAGTCCTAATATTTGAATTTGTGTGCGGAGCATTGTAAACTTGTCAAAGTTAAATAAATAAAAAGAACTAAAATACAAAAATAGTTCCTCTTGGAAGGCTATCAATCACTGCCACTGGCAAGAATGAACGAGTGTAATGCAGTGACTTATATTATTTAATGGCAATTCTACTAATTCTTTCCGGAAATATTTATAGACTTCAGATAAACGTTTTCTCCTTCAAATCTCTTTTAGACTATGACAATTTTACGTTTTCATCTCTTGTTTAAATGGAAATCGGGCGGATTGAAAGTTTCAATTTGAAACTATACTTTTCGGATATGGAATAATAATAAGGATAAAAGGGTTAGCATGAACGTGGAGTAAATTGACTAAAAATTAATGAGGTCGCACGTTGATTTGATTTCGGCATTTATGCTTTAAATTCCAAAAATAGTAAGTGTTTTTAGACTCTAAAGACTATACTTTATACTTTGCGTCCGACCCACATTATCATTCCCGGATATAAAAATTATATGCTCTTCGGTACTTTGATCCTCTTATTACATCAATTTCAAAAGATCATTGATCTCAAAGCTCGGTATCATGCGACTCCATTTAAAAAAGTAAATTCGGTTTAGTTTTTAATTTCCAAAGTTGGGGTAAATGAGAGGATTTTTATAATATAAGCAATCATGAAAAAATTATAACTTAAGGGTTTATGTTTGATATATGCTGGCGTACATTTGCCAAATTCGTCATATTTTTTGTTTGGAATAATTCAAATGAAATAAGCACGCATGCCGACAAACAATCATAATTACACAGTTGATGGCTACTGCTGAATGCAACCAACATAGTCTTTACTATTGACACTCCCCTTTGCAAACTCCAACAGTGGATTGACATCTTTTGGGAGGTCCTTAATGCAATCTAAATGTTTTGAGTAGTGTTTTTCCAAAAAATTAAACGCTAACGGTGAGGCAGTTTTTCCCTCCTCATATTTTTCAATTTCCTCGTTTGGGTTGATTCTTTCCACTTCAAATTTGGTATAGCATGTATTCCGCATAAGCTTCAGGTCCTTTTTCTCCATTCCAATGACTTTGTGTTTGGTAGTTTCGCATAGACTATGTAGGAAAAAGGCAATTACTGCTGAATGACCGACAATCAAGATTGTTGGGGAGTGTTGCTCCACCTCGGTTTTAGGTAAAAGTTTCATGCAGATCTCCTAAATAAATATAAAAATAATGATATGGAGTAAGCAGATTAAATCAAACATTGAAATCAATTTTATAGTTAATATAGTAATTCATACTTCGATAAACTTCTGCATCCTTTGACCGGCCCCTACAAAACTTTCCCCGTTAGGAAACTCCCATTGAAAAATGGATTTATTTGTGGATTTGCAATATGCAAATGTTTCCGTATATGAAGTTGTCTCGTACATACCAAAATCCTACAAATATGTAAATGTAACATACCAGAACTTCATGTACTTTATTCAGCCACTCAAAAATGCAACTTTACTCCATGTAAAAATATGTAGTTTTTGCAACTAACAACTTCCCGAAGGCGCTCACATGACTGGATAGGAACTTCTGATGGCATTTTTGAAAGTTTCAAAATACCCTCGGCTGTTTTCAACGCTCTTCCGTAATCACTTGAAAATGCATAGTCGAATTTAATTTCAGACAAGTGCATTCCCAATAGATTTGTTTGGATTTTCCCGAGACTCGTGATGACATCTTCGTTTGCTTGCATGATTTTCATCCCGACATTTCCTGATGTTTGTGCACTAAATAGACTTTCAAATATTCAAGCCGTCTTTTTGCCCCTTTTCCATTTGATTAATTTGGCAAATTTATATATAGTTGACTTTTGCAACTTACTGTCTGGCCAAATAAATGGTTGCTTTCCCAGTCATTTTTTGATTTTGGAAATTGAGCTCCCCTTCCTAAGAATTAATTTTACAAAATTTAAGCTGGATAAAGTATTTAAGATCGATGTTCTTCTGGTGAAAGGAGACAAAATCCAGTTTTCTTGAATGAGTTTGTCTGACTGATTGCTTCAAAAAAACACTCATCTTATGACAGGATTTTTGTTGCATCAGTTTGAGTTCAGAATACCATAATCATGAATTATCACAATAAAAACAAACTGGACTATATTACCTTGATAAAATGGGTTAGAAATGTTAGAATATCATAAAATTGTTTAACAATCTAAAATTTAATTTCACAACAAATTGAATTTATTTCATTGGATCATTATTACCCTACATCTGAATTATTTCAAAACCATACAACTACATCATCAAAGTGAAAATCTTACAACCTTAAGGTAACTCAATGGTAAGGTTGTGTAGTATACTGTGACATGACTATGACTATAAAGTTTTATTCTGTAGTTATATTAACACATCAGTAAAACTAAAGTGTGGACCTTCAAGGACTTCCCACGCTTATATTTTTATTTCTGAGGATAATAGATTAATTGAATAAATGAGAGAGCATGTGAGAATTACATACTTCCATGCAATTAGGTATAGGTGTAATGATTTCGTACTTCCCTGTCCGTATAATACTCGGTAATTGTTAATCATAATTGACTTTTATGATGGATTTCTTCATTTGTGCATATGTATGTCTGAACCAGATAAGGTTACATTATTGATCTCCAACAATTTGCAAAGATATCACTACCGCACTGATTTTTTGAGCAAGATCTTGTACATTGATCATAGAATGATTGGGTTTGTTGTGGAATCAGGCTCCACATTGACCAAATTGTTATTTTCGCAAAATTAAGGTCTTGATGGCAATGCAATGACTGAATATGTTTGTAATTGAAAGCAGGCTTCGGGTTTACTTTATTGACCATTTATCCAGACTTCCCATGCCCATGTGGAGCTTGTAATTATATACTACGAGCAATTAAAATTATCTTCAAGAGTAATAAACTTTAAGCGTCACCTGGAATAGCAAATCATGTCAATTCTGTGCACTCAAGTTTCATTTTCAAGATGGATATTTACACCTGGAACTGAAACAAACGATTTTAGTGGAGTCAAAATTCAAAAGCACAGACTATATAGTCTACAAAAAATTATGCATATTTTTGTAAAGTAAATACATTTGCAAACTACAGCCGTATCCATCCTGCTTTTAAATTCGGAAAATCTCACACGTAATAAATATCTCGGAATGTGAGAATTATTAAGCCCCCCCCCCCCAAGAGTTAAAAATGAGCACAATGGGCTGCTAATCATCTGAAAATAATAATGTAGATCTCGTTAAGTATATTATAATATTGAAATCCAACTATGACACTGCTAGCAAATCGCAATCGCAAATGGCTATGATCTTAAAAGCTAATTTTCAGGATACGCTAAATGGTTGATATAATTGACTGAAAAAGAAACACATACTTCTGCAGGTTTCCAAAACTCAGACTCATTCAACGAAATCGGAATGCGGCATTAATAGTGCAACCTATAATTTTCATCATTTTTATCATGGACACATCCACAAAAGCAAAGTATCGATATGCCATGTGCGAAATAAGTAGCTACAGTATTCAAGCTGACGACAATGGATGAGCTACATTATTTACTTTGTCCTGCAAATAGCTAGCAACAGTAATAATGCGACCGGTGTCCATCGCGTGAGAATAGACGAACAATGACAAAATCAACATACCTACATGATCATTATCAAGATCATCAACTATAAAAGTGACTTGCCTTGATGCTCATAGTTGACCACTTTGCCAGCAGCTTTTTATTTGCTGCGTTGCCTTCACATGCTACAGACAATTGCGTGAATCAATAGTATTACTTGATTTCGATAACCAGCATTATAAATTGAATTCGTACCAATCCCTATTTCACAAGCGGTTAAGTGTAAATTGGATGACATGTTATAGCAAAAAATATGGCAGAAAGCATTGATAGCAATGAATGTTATAAAAAGCTACAGCTTTTAAGATAACTTCAGTTTACCTTCCAAGTTAATGTCTTAATATGAAATGACGAATAAAAAACTGTTCATCATAAAACGTGCGAGTTAAAATTATTACGTTTTATATTATGCATGTACTTGAAATACTATTTGACCAGAAGCAAAAATTATCTGTCGTATGTGTTGTATTTTATTCGCTGAATGTGAAGATGGCCATGCTATAACCGCAAGCAGACACATTAAGATGTGACCACAACCAAGACGAGTTGTTCCATTTGCTGTCCTGTCTACCCATCTAGTCCAATGTGTTTATATAATTATGATATGGAAAAGCCAAGTCAAAAAAGCTTTGAAACAACGCATTTCTTACGTCCGCATGTGGTTCCTTTTTAACTTTTGTTTTTAGCATTCTTATTTATTGAAAAAAATCGCAAATTTTTTTCGCAAGCTCGTTTTCTTACGATTTGGGTACAGGTGGGTATTACCCACTGGAGAGGATAACAATGAATGCAATGTATGCCTACCTTATTTTACGGAACAATTTTCTTGTCTTTTTGTCTCAATTTTTCATACACATAACTGGTTCCACCTCACTGATAATAAGCGTTATTAATGGAGGCAAATCCTGTCCATGCATTTGCAATTTCTTGGCATAAGATGTAACAACTTTTTTTGCGCTGGATAACGACGAAAATCTTTGCAAGATTAATATGACATACATATATACAGAGCAGATATGTACTCCTTGTAGACTGGCTGGCTTGTTGAATGAGATGGACTGGATTGTATGAACATTTTGCTAATTGTCAGTAGCTCCTGCCTATTTAACTTATGGTTATCTACCACTCCTGCTTTGGAATGTGGTTTTCCTATGAACTTGCATGCTCCTAGTTGTTGCCGTTGTGCTGAAGGTGGATAACACGGATGGCAGCAGACTCTGGAAGAGTTTATTAGAGAAACTGTAGACATTAAAAAGTACAGTACAAACGATAACTGTTTTGAATTATTTCCAGAGTTGATTTTTTATACAAATTATAATTTCTTATCTGAAGTTATGTGATAATCTTAAATGTGTGTTATTGAAATAAACGGAATTGATGTGATAATTTAAGTGGTTCTACGAAAAAATATATTACAATTATTTTGCTGTTCAACAAAGGATAATATTCGATGAACCAAATTGGTTGAATCGGGCTATCTGTATTTTGAACAACACGAATTGGAAAAATAAACCATCCGGCGAAGCTAGGCAGACGACGCGTGACGTCCTTGACAGAAGGACGGGGCTTCAATGCATCACGTCCTTGGCATGTTGAGCGATAACCTGAATTAATGAGAATGTATAATTAATTGTCAGTTACTTATAAGCAGACCAAAAGTGTCTGAAAACTATCTGTGAGGATACCTATTCGAGCCACCAAAACAATTAAGTCGCATTAACCCGTAATCTTAAGTTACTTACGCTAAAAGATAAGGCGAAAGTCGATTCCATTGAAAATGGCCGCGGACGAAAATGCCGGTGCACAAAAGGAGAAGGGAGTGCAGGGTTTCAACATGCGTAGCACAGAGTCCAAACAACGTCTTCACGACAAAATCCAGCAACCTCCGGGTAGCTGGATTGCTCGAAAAGTTAGAACCCTTTGGTATATGGCACATGCCATGATTTTGCTCTTCCTGAGGTTTAAATTTATCAGAGAGCTATTCGCTCGAAATCGAAGATATGACCCTGTAAATGAGCCCAGTAAGTGGAATATATACCAAATTGGCGATACACATTCGCACATGATGTAATTTTCACAAATTTTTCTATTTGATCTCATCAGGAAGACCAGGTGAAGTTGTGGTCATTACTGGAGGCCCACGAGGGATAGCATATGAACTGGCTAAAAAGTTTCTCCAGTTGGACTTTATTGTTATAATGGGTAGGCATGCAAAAAATTGCTAACATCCTTAAAAAATAATCACTAATACTCCATGCATAATCCTACCTAATACAACTTGAAACAGGAGCACGAGATGTTACAGCAAGTCAAGTGAAAGTTGACCAAATGCGTCAACAAGGGGTGGCCAATGGAACAATTCATCTTCTTCCTCTAAATCTGAAATCATTATCATCCACCAAAGATTTCGCAGAGAAAGTTCTAGCGCTTACTTCCCGTATTGATATTTTATTGAACAATGGTAAGCTGGCCTTATCAATAGAGCGACTTTTGAATGTCCAATTAAGCCTTGACATATCATTTTGACTTGTAAATTAGCCGGGATCATGATGACTCCTTATGAATGCACCGAGGATGGATATGAATCTCAATTCCAGGTGAATTATCTGAGTCACTTTCTCCTCACGACCTTGTTGTTGCCGACCATTAAGCGCACGGCAGCCGAGCGAGGTCCTGAATCCAACAGTTGCAGAATTGTGAATACAGCTTCGGTTTATCATCACGCAGGATCCTTAGACTTTGACAATTTGGAAACTCCGTAAGTAGTTGAATGAAAGAAATAATTAAGATTTAGCATTTTAAAATGCCATCCGATGCAATAATTGTCCCTTCTATAGCGATGTTTATGCCTCTCCAAAATGCTACTTTGATGCAAAGTTATGTCAAGTACTCTACACAAAGCAGTTGGAAAAGCGACTTCAAAATGAAAAGGCAAATGTCCACGTTTTTGCTGTTCATCCAGGTGCAATCCCAACCGAACTTTGGGGTGGTGCCGGTGGAGTACATTCCATATTTTCATGCATTGTAAAGCCAATGCTTCCGGTAAATCTTTAAATCTTTCATAGCAATATCGCATGGTATTTTAATTCTGTCCATGCTTCTGATGAAAAATATGTAACTTGTTGCAATTTTTGGGCTGCAGAGTGTTGAAGACGGAGCAGATGCATTGATGTATGCTGCTCTCTCCAGCAAGTTGGAAACAAAGGGTGGATCATATTTGGAAGGATTGAGGATAGCAAAAGCAAATACACAATCTAACAACGTGTACTATCAAGAATTGCTGTGGAGTCGTTCCGATTTTTTCATTCAAGCGCTTGTGTAGCGGTGTCTATGCAAAAACTAAATCAAAGTTTTAGAACAAAGCTAACATTGGTTTCAACGTTTGTGTGGGGCGTACGAGAAATCAACAAGTGAACGATAACAACTTTTCATAAGCATGTTTATTGAATCTTCTCCCATAAACCCTACATTGAAATCATTTTCAAAACATAAGTAATTAGTTTTCAAGTGATCTAACAGCACTTTTTTAAAGTGTGTACAAACGAGTTTCGGAGCAATATGAGAATATTCAATTCTACGTGAACGTCGTCGTCGGGTGTTTTCAATGCAGAATTTTGTTTATTTTACAAATATTGTTAACTGCTAGATAAGGCTCAATATTTGGTTTATTTTTAATGTTAATTTAGAAAATATTTCTTTATGATGAATTAGGAATTGGTGAATATTCGAGGTGTATGGCTGTATTAGTATTTTTATGTTGTATATATAAAGACATTTTAAATCTGCGTTACATAGTTTTAAAATTACATACAATTAAAATAGGAAGTGAAAGGGATTTAAGAACTCTAAGGTCTACACTATACTTACATTATGTTTATATATTATACTTATCTATTAAATAAATAAATTTTCTACAGCAAACCCAACTTGTTACAAACCTGTAGAATGTTAATTGTGATATACTTATTTCATGTGAATGTGAAATAGATTATGTAAGGAATTAACCTCATGTAAGATCCAAGATCATTTTAACCTAACATATGTTAATTAGTATATTCTTACATACTAAACTATTGCTCATAATTAACTGTACATGCTTGTTTAGGAAACTTTTAAAGTGACTTCAATTTCGATACATTGTTTACAATCCTATGTACAGCTTTCATAATATTTTGCAAGAAACTACCTCATTTGATAGAAGGGCTAGTTGTCAATCTATCTATATCTCATGATTTGACTCATAGCAACTATGACTTTGCTACTCATGTGTAAAGATGGTCATTATATGACTCATATAGCTTACATATTCTGAACCACAAAATTATAATTTCGTATGATAACTTATAAAGAGGTTACTTTAGCTTCTGCAACCGAACCAAAACGTATTCCCTTTCCTGTCTAGTCTAGCTTAAAATTCATTTTTTCGATAATTTGTTTATTACGTTTATTTTCAGCATTATTTTCAATCTCTGAAACAGCACACGAAATCCACCTTTTTTGCAAGCTTAATACTTGCCAACCTTCAGTTATTGCGACTGGAAAGGATGACAATGCATACACTAAAACTAAAAGGCATCACAAACAGATTTTTTGTCTCTTCATACTATTTTTCAGCAACAAAACCAGATTTGCTACGCTATTAATATACGCGTTCTTCATGACGGAGGATCATTTCTGTGTACATGTACCAATGTGATAACAACGGAAAGATTCATTATATATATTTTAACATGCTCTGTACTGGAACTTGTACGTTTCGTTAACTAAAAAATATGGAAATGGCAGGTTTATGGAACGAATGAAATGATTTGATGTAATAATACTTTAATTGGAGTTGAGAAGTTGAAAATTGAAATGAAGCAAGTCCAGAATATAGATGGACATCCCTATATCCATTGCCCTTCCTCATCCACTACTCCTTCTTTTGTGGAAATGTGGTTTGGTCTGTCTATGAATTTTAATGTTCCAGTTTCCTGATTCACAGGTGGATAACGCATAATAATAACAACGCATTACACTCTGGGCAGTTTCTCAAACTGAGACTGACAATACGAGGGCCTATTTGTACGCTATGTGATTTTTAGCACAGAGGTTGTTTTTTCTCAACAATAATAATTATAAGATCATTTAAGGCTCTGATCAGAAAGTGAGATAAAAACGGGAAGTTTTTCCCACAAGCTCTGAGGAATAGCTATTCGCATTTTAAAACCAACCATAATCTACGCATCTCACTGGAATAAGTAAGAAAAATATCAAATTAAAGAAATGAAAGCAGTCCAGTTCAAGAAACTTGCACGTTCAAGTCCTACTGGTAGTTATTATAATAATGGGTAACACAGCTTTGTCCTTCACATGACATGGAGCGGCAGCCTCACTTCATTTGTCCAGTCCATTGTGAACTTAATCTTGAATGCAAAACTTGCAAGAGTCAACCGATACCTCAGTTAGTTTTAGTTAAGTTGTTTATTGTATCGAGTCAACTTCAAAAATAAGAATGAACACGTTTGCTAGTAAGAATGTTATAAATTAAGTGCAAATTAAAGTTGGTTTATCATCAAGATCGAAATACGAACTGCTTTAGACTCAAATTACATCAACCAATTCATATTAAAATGGCCACGGACGAAAATGTCGGGACATTTAAGGAAAAAGATTCGGAAGTATATAACATGCGTAGCACAGAGTCGAAACAGCGTCTACAAGACAAAATTCAACAACCTCCAGGAAGCTGGTTTTCTCGAAAAATTAGAGGCATTGGGTATGCGATTTATGGGTCCCTGTTGTTGCTTCTAAGCGGCAAGATATTCAGAGATCTAAAGTTATGTTCTGGAAATCGGAGATATGATCCTGGAAGTGAGCCGAGTAAGTTTACATAAAATGCTGTGTTTTGTATGAAACACGTTTGAATGGCTGTGTAAAAAATTGACGAGTGGATGAATGGAACATATATTATTTATATGTAAATATTTTTACAACAGGAAGACCAGGTGAAGTTGTGGTCATAACTGGAGGACCACGGGGAATAGCATATCAACTGGCCAAGAAATTTCTCCAGCTGGACTTTATTGTTATAATGGGTTCGCACATGACCATATTAATTTACTATTATCACCACCGATTTAAAGTCTTGCAAACGTAGTCTTGTATTTATTTCAACGAGTTTGTTTTTGGAATAGGAGCACGAGATGTGACAGCAAGTCAAGAGAAAGTAAACTTGATGCGACAGCAAGGAGTGATTAATGGAACGATTCATCTTCTGCCTCTAAATCTGAAATCATTGGCAGCAACAAAAGAGTTTGCAGAGAAAGTTCTAGCGCTCACTTCCCGCATTGATATTTTAGTGAACAATGGTAAAAGTCAATCATTCATGTTCTTGTACTTTCAGTGAAGACCGTTTGACATTCATGACTTATTGTACAACTTGACTTATAGCTGGGAGCACGATGAGTACCTACGAATGCACGGAAGACGGATATGAATCCCAATTCCAGGTGAATTATCTGAGTCACTTTCTCCTCACGACATTATTGTTGCCAACGATTAAGCGCACGGCTGCAGAACGAGTTGATGGAGCCAGTTGTAGGATTGTGACTACATCATCCATTGTTCAGCACGTGGCGTCATTAGACTTTGATGATTTGGAGACTCGGTGGGGAAAATGAACATTAGTATTTTGATATGATGAAACATATAGAGATGAGAACAAGATAATAACGTACAAAAAATCTCTTTCCATTTTTAGTGAAGTGTACGTCCCTGTGAAATGTTACAGTGAAGCAAAGTTATGTCAAGTACTTTATACAAAGCAATTGGAAAGACGACTCCAAAACGAAAAGGCAAATGTCCACGTATTTGCCGTTCACCCAGGGACGATTCCAACGGACCTTTGGGATGGGGCTGGCATCCCTTCACTATTTTCTTGCATGGCGAGACCATTATTTTCGGTAAATTATTTCGTGAATAACACACATATAATAAGTATGACGTTTTCCAAATGATTTCCAAAAGGTCCAGTACTTATAATAATATTAAAGTTAGATACTTTTTGCTGTTGTTCCAGAGCGTTGAAGATGGGGCGGATGCAGTGATGTATGCTGCACTCTCCAGCAAGTTGGAAACAAAGGGTGGCTCATATTTGGAAGGATTGAGAATATCACAACCGAATAGGCAAGCAACTAATGTGTACTATCAAGAATTGCTGTGGAGTCGCTCCGAGTTTTTTGTTCAGGCGCTTGTGTAGATTTTTAAATATAATACTTCATGGTAGGAAGAGCTTGCTATAAAAACTTAATGGAAGTTTTGGAAATTAGCATTATAGTGACTATATGCGATCGAGACAAAATGGTTGTACATACACATCTAAATGAAGACAATAAAAGTGATAAAAATAATTCGGGGCAAGATGATAAACTTCGAACTTTACCTCTGGAGTATTTACCATCAAAGTTAACAAAATAAAGGCATAACATACACACTGGTTGGAAAAACTCTTTAAGTGACTTGCAGCGTACAAACTAAATGCTTAAGTTAGCTTGAGAAATAATTGAAAAAATCAAATGCATATGTATATCGCTTTGTGAATATTTCGTATGAAACTAGTTCAGGCAAATGAAGCAAAAAATCCATCACAAGGATATTTTTATCTCATTTATGACTTTGCTACTGTTGACCATGCATAACAACGGATATAATTCGATAGAGGTAAAGCTACCGCTGCGGCTGTAACCAAAGCAAAAAAATGCTCTCATACTCTTGCTGTTTCAAAGTCTACATAAAATATAGCTTAATCAACATCTTGGTTTGGCTCTTGCCAGAGTTTCCAATTTTTGAATTTGCTTTTAGCAATACTATCCTTTGTTACAATTAAGTAGATATAATTTGGTTAACCCCATTTTTGCCCTTGCACCTTTGAAAATTATTGCCATTCGATAGGATAACAACAAAAGTAGTTCTACTGCTTCACTGATAATCAGCGTCATTAGCAAGGGAGAATTAGCTACATACAGAAATTCTAGATGTACGATAGATAATGCATACTTGATGGATGCTGGATCATGCCACTGGATAACAACTGAAATGTATGTATAATATTCCTCGTAAATTGTTGCCGATAGGCATGTCGAAGTATTACTGGAGCACAAGGGCATATTTATGGAACGCGATGAAGAAAATATTATCCTGATATAATGATTGGAGTTTTGCGATGATGGGAACTGGAACTGAGATGAAATGAAGCGCTGAGTACTATTTCTACTTAAGCAAATGTATTCTCATCCACCACTCCTGCTTTGGAAAGAAGGTTTTTCTTTGAGCTTTTACAGCCCAAAGTTCTTGTGTCAAGGGTGGATAAGATGTATACAAAAACCGTATTTGGCAAGCTTCTTAATAGTACAGGATACACAGAAGTTTGATCAGAGAAGGAACAAACAAGCCGTACTATATGAACGTTGGAAATTCAGCAGTCGAAAATAAACCATCATCCTTTTAGTTAGCTATATTCTTATGCATTAAGTTAATTTGAAACTAGCTTGCAGAACGTTGTTCCTCGCAGCCGTTTTAAAGTGAAAGTGAGCAAGCAGCCTTAGCATTACATAGTCAAAAGTAGTCAAAATATAAATGAACTGATTCAGGGCCACAAATCCTTAAGTTCCATGAATCATCCATAAATAAATAATCAAAAAGTTTCCCTTGAAATGGCCACGAAAGAAGGGAAGAATTCTGAGGGATCCAACATGCGTAGCTCAGAGTCAAAGCAGCGTCTTCAGAACAAAGACCAACAAACTCCGGGAAGCTGGTTTGCTCGAAAAATTAGAAGCATAGCGTATTTGTTTTATGGGTGGGTATTTCTTCATCTGAATTTTTCAATGTTCAGAGAACTTGTTCGAAATCGAGGATATAATTCTGGAAATGAGAAGAGTAGGTTTAAACATACACATCATAAATATTTAAATTCAAAATTTGTACTAATGTCGGTTTGGATGCAATCTCGACAATTAGCAATAATTGTTATCAA